>BMAO01031544.1:0-218574 GCA_019973975.1 Trichonephila clavata
AAATTACAAAATATCCTCGGAAATTAATAAAGCATTTAATATTCCTACTTTTAATACACGATTATTAGCCCTTGATCTATCTCTTATATAGCAATTATATAATTAAAATCAATCAAATTCTCCACTATTTGCAGTACAGTAACCGAGCAGAAACCATTGTTCCTTAAATTATATTCTCAATAGAACAACAATGCCACGAATTGAGATACTTATTCCCTATCATGTAAAAATATCTTTCGCAACAAGCGATGGTCCTCCACCTGTAATTTCTCCTCTGTGATAGATTTTGCGTAAATTATTACCGTTCTAACCACAGACAGCAACAGCCGCTAAAAGGGTTAAGGTGCAAGGGCACAGACTCAAGTCATTATTTTGAAGAACAACATACTTACAGCATCTGCGCCAATAATGGACACTGCTACTCTAGGGGGAAAGATGCTAATCACTGTGAGTTTATCCGCGTTAAGGAGACTATCATTTCTGGAAAGCCATAGTTAGGCGGGTGCCACGGACCGACCTATCGATATGAGGGGAGTGGATGTGGAATGCCAAACCCGAGCTCCCAGACGCCATGTTTAACCTTAGGTTATGTTATATTTTGAAGCAGTTAATTTGAAAAATTGTTGTTTTTACAACTTTCTCTTATAGAAAAGGAAATCAGAAACTTAATAGATAAGTATTAAAAAGTTCTATATTGAACTTACATTGAAGACATGTTCTTTCAATATAAATGAATACTACAGAGATTCTAGTTTTACACAGAAGCTATCCCAGTTGTCATTTATAAGGAAACTTTTCTGCTTTATATATTTACATTGGTCCAGCAATTTATTTCTGCTAGAAATCCGGCAATGTATGAAAAAATTTCCTGTGAAAATTGATTATCATTAATTCTGTTAGAAAAATATTTCTTTTTAATTTTTAGGATATACAATATTTAATGGTAGTTATTACTTAATAAGTGTTCTTCGTGGATTTGATTGACAATTTTCAAATAAGAGTCATTTGTTCCCCATCTGTTTTTAAAATTAACCGATTTACTTATAGTTATAACATTTAGCACCAGAAAAATCATATTTATTCTCTGAATAACAGTGTTATTAGGCATGTTTCCTTGTAATACAGTAAATATCCACGAAAAAAAAAGAACAGATAATCTTTTTTTAATATATTTTGTTCTGAAGAGCATTTAAGTATTCTCGTCTATAATTAAATGATTATGTCATTATATTAATGTAAGCGATTCCCTAATGAATATGCTCTAATATTAAATAATGCTTTACTTGCTCTAAAATTAATTGAAAAATAATGAAATGTTTTAATTTTATTGGGTATAAGGAAAAGTTCTATCGTTTTTGAACACGTGAACTTTTATACATTGTCGATTCTTAGCGAGAATTCGAAACCGACTGAAACAGGTTTAAACAGTTAGATTAGTATATTATTGATGATTTATACACATTTTTTTTTACCCTAGTCAATTTTTTAAAGCTTAAAAAAGGGTCAAAACATGAGTGAAGAAAGAGTGCAATTAATATATTATATGTTGTTCGAGTTCCAAAAAGGGAATAACGCGATGGAGGCAAAAAGAAACTTGTGTGACGCGTTTAGAGAGACACCAGTAACAACTGAAACATGCCAAAGAAGACTTGTGAAATTTTGCTTGTGGGATTTTCTGTGAAAGATGAACCCAGATAGGGAAGGCCATCAGATGTGAGTGAAGAAGTGATCAGAACAAACTCACGCTAACTTCCACAGAAGTGGGCTTCAAGCTTGGAATTCGTCAGGCTACTACTTTGGACACCATTAAAAGGCTTGGTTTTGTGTGCCAATAGTTCATAATAATTGAAATAAGTGAAATAATTGATGGACAGACTTTCGATATGTTCTTCAAACCTTGCTCTTCACAAAAGGGAACCATTTTTGGATCTCTTGGTGACTAAAGATGAAAAGTGGATAGTGTATAAACACGTGATCAGAAAAAAAGCATATATTTACAAAGGGCACACCGCCCACATCCAAAGCTTTAATGCATCAGAAGAAGGTTATGTTGTTTTGTTGGTGAGACAGCAAGGGTATAGTGCCCTATGAACTGCTGGAAGAAAATGAAATTGTCATTCTTGTTCGCAGCTTGATGTTTGAATAAAGAAACAACATAAACGTTTATTTTTGGTCAACAGAAACGGTATGATTCTCCGTCACGACAACGTTAGACTACATTTAGAAAGAAACACCGCATAAAAAATTTCAAAGTTGGGTTTGGGAAACTTTACCTCAGCTAGCATACACTCCTGATATTGTACCATTTGATTATCATTTGTTCAGGTTGCTGTAAAACTTTTTAATGGAAATAAATATATAAATTATGAGGCTGTCTAAATGGCAGTGGAAGAATACTTTGTCTCCAAACCAGGAAACTTCTTTTCCAGGGGATTAGAGGAATTGCCACAACGCTGGCAGACAGTTTTCACTGACAAAGTACAGTATATATTAGATTGAATTTTAAATAAAAAATGAAAGAAAATTTGTTTTTTCTTTTGAAAAAAAAAGACAGAACTTCCCCTTACTTCCAATAAATAATACATAATGTATTTTTACTATACCTGCGCATTTAATGTACGAATGAAAATGATATGATTTAAATTCGGGTTATAAATTGTTTCAAAAGTAATGCTATATTAGGATGAAATGTAAAAATAAAATTCTTTCCAACAAATCACGCATCTTAGAGAATCGTGACTATTTCTATTTATTACAAAAAAATTTACATCGTACATTTAATTTAAGAGTTGTAACCTCATATTTAAACACAATTTAATAATAAAAATTCTTCAGAAAGTGTGTTTCAGCACTCTAATTGAAAAAGGCATTATTAGCCCATTACTTCGCGGGAGTGAGATTTGTATTAACCTCGAACCATAGTGCTACACGAGTTCTATTGACGATAGAACTAATAATTTTGAACCATGGTCAAGTGACGAGGACGACACATGAGATGGCACCTTCCTCTCCTAATTTCCACGCTGTACCAACAGGAGGATGTTTGAACATCGACATATTTAACATGCATCGACCCCCTCTTCACAGTAAGCATTCAGTAGTACAAGGCTCGAACTCGTGACGCACCAGCCACAAGATCGTGACCTTGAATACTAGGACACTGCTGTAACAATATATATATATTCTGGTAATATGTGGCAGCTTTATTGAAGTTCTGCTTCTTAAGCATAAAATGTTGAACATTTCAGATTTTCAAATAGGCCAAATTGTAGCTCTTCTTGTTGTGGTAAGTATGACCGAAACATCCCAACTTTTAGATGTTTCTAGAGGTATAGTGTCTAAAGTCATAACAGCATACACACAGCGCTGCAAAAAAATATCGACAAAGCAAAATACTGGACGGAAAGAGAAGCTCTGTGAAAGAAACCAACCGGTACATAAGAGGATATTAATGTCTAAAAAGTGAACAAATGCACCAAAAGTGACCTCAGAGCTCAATCAGCATCTAGATTCTCCAGTGCCATTGATTAAAGTTAGAAGACACCTTTTCATAAACGGAGCATGTACGGCACAGCAGCAACTCTTAAGCCCCTTGTCACAGATGTTAATACCAGCGTTGTGTACGGCGGTGTCACACTCACGAGACCTGGTCGAGTGGCAAATGGAAGAAAATAATATTGTCTGTCGAATCGTATTTTGCATTCTCTCCTACAACAGGACGATGCACATTTGAAGGATATCTGCATAAGCGAATATGATTGTGAATCTATTCTTCAAACTTTCACGCATGGAGGTGGATCTCTCAGGATATCGGCAGCTGGGTCATGGTTTTCTGGTGGGCCAATCGTAACCCTGAAAGAAAAGATCACTGGGAAGAAATATCGAGAAATTTTAGCTGATCAGGTACATCCTATGTTGCAAACATTTTTCCTGCAGGAGATGGAATTTTCTAGGATGATAATGCACCTGTCCATACAGCGGGACTTCTCCAATAATGGTTTGATGAATATGAGGATGAAGTTAAAAATTTATCTTGACTCCCACGGTCACCCGACCTCAATATAATTAAACCGATATGGACTATTTTAAAGTGGTCAATACGGAATCAAAATCCTCTCCAGGCATCTCTACCAGAACTTTTCACTATATCCATGAAAAATGGTACGATATTCCACAAAACCCTATTCAGCCATTGTATAAATCGATTCCTAGGCGAACACAAACTGTATTACATGAAAAAAGCAGTCCTACACTGTACTAATTAAGGATTCTTCATAAATCTAAGGTGTTTCCATTATTATGATAAGCACCTGTATATAGGAGAAATTTGACTTACTCAACACGAGATCTCCAATTCGTATTCGAGTATAAGACCTAAATTCTTGAAACTTCTCATCCATGTTTTTTTATTGTTATTATCTTTTTTTTCAGGAGAGATCTGTTTTTTTTTCTTCTGATTTTACAATGGAGTATAATATAACATTTAGATTTTTGTTTGAGATAAAGTTTATCTGCTGTAACATCAGGTGGTGCATGCTGCATCGATCATTCTCATAAGTGAGGTGAGAGAAGGAGAAAACAGACAGAGGCAATACTGCATTGCAATCTGATTGGCAAATTAGAAAACTTAAGCCCTACATGCCACCAGTAGCCACGCATTGTCCTGTTGGAAAGGGATCACAGGCAACTTCAGAATCTTAGGAAGGACAAGGATGCCAAACATCTCACAGATAAAATCCTGGTTGGTCATTATACTAGTAATGGGTACTTTGGAAGGCGGAAACTGAAACAAGTACCTCCCTAAATCGTAATATTGGGTGCAAGATCTGTGTGGCTGTTCATAATGCAAGGCAACCATTAAGCAATATTTCTCCACAGTGTTTCCAGGCTCTAATTTGATCACTGTAATTTTGAAGTAAGAATTGTGATTCGTCTGCAAAAACAATGTCATGGGATTTTGTTATTTATGCTCCACCATTGAATGCACTATTGTATTCGCAAATCACCGTTGTTTTCAGTCAATCACATAAATGTCCACTTCACGTCACTCCTATGTGCTGCAAATGATATCCTGTGGTACGAGTTGACACTAATTTTTATTTAACAGACTATGTTTGTTGTTATACGATTCCTATTGTGGCGGAGCAAACCATCGCCACAATTCGCAGTCTTCCTGCGTCTAGGTTTGTACAACTAATATTGTCTATTATTCATTCTCTTCTACATACATCATTTACAGATCCGTAATATCCGTAATTGCATCATTACAATGATGCTAGACATCATTGGTGACGCGATCATTGATTTCTCAGAATGGTTATTCGCTTTGTTTACAGACAACTATCCTTCATAGATTAAGCACAGAAACGAACTCTTAAGAGTTCTGGATATTTTTTAGACATACTAGAGTTGTTAATTCAAAACAAGAAAGAAGTATTTGCATGACTTAAGAAAACGGCATTTGTGCTCTTTTTACATAGAGCTCATTAATGTCGCTATAGGCATTTATTCTTAAATGCTAATTTTTTTCATATCCAGCCATGGTATATATATCCATATATATATATAGAAAGAGAGAGAAAGAAAGATTAATAAAATTAATTAAAATAATAAGAGACAAATTGTGATTCCTACAATGCTAAGAAAGAATGAAATTGGATTCTAAGAAGCATACCAAAAAAGTATAGAACTAAAATTAGATAAAAACAGAAATTACCAGAATCAGAGGTATAGAGCTATTAAAATCGAAAATACCGGAAGAGTCTTTGAATTGAAATGGAGACCTATTATGATTTCTAAATCTGTCACTGAAATAGGTCAGTGAATCAGAATTAAGAAATACTTTATGGATTTACCTCCCCAGTAGCAGAATTTTCGACAATAGAAAACAGTATTATATTAAAAATTAGATTTATTGTAATTTATTATAAATTGCAATAAATCTAAGAAAGCAAGACAAAATAAATAGAAATATAACAAGACAGTATAGATCAAAAATAAGATAGCCTCAGCAGTATAATAGCAAATTCTTAGTCTTAGGAACTAAGATTTTAAAATTAGAGGTAGGCCAACGCTTCCTTATATTTGCCTGTATTTATATACCGTATTAAGAAGTATACAAATATATATATGTATATATATATGTGTGTGTGTGTATATATATATATATGTATGTATGTTATATATATATATGTATGTATGTTATATATATATATACGATTGTAATTTATAAATAAAATCTACGCGAAAGTTTCCGACAGCATACTACATTCAGTTAGTATACTACTATTATTTTTATATATACCTGCTTAAAATAAGCCAATTCAATGATTACATGTGGTCAGATATGGTGAGCGATGCTGAAAATGTCTGCCCTTTTAGCCTTTTCACTACAATTTCAGGATGCCTCCGTCCATTCCGTATGTAAAGAGCATCTTAATTTAATCCAATGAGTACCAAAAGAGCTTTAAAGGGGGCATTTTGAAAAGCCTCCCATCCAAAAGCATTTTTCCATGGACTTGCTAATGAAGGGCTGTATTGGAGGAGAAAGAGCCAAGTTGATTGAATCCGCATCTACGATACCAGGAGAATGAACCCAATAACAAAACATTAATGAGAATTTTTTCTCCCTTTATTTAAACGAACTTTTCGAAAGAAGAGCTCCCGGTTTTTTTTCCCTACACGCTACACTTTCGAATAAATGATATTGATGTGTCAGAAATAGATTACGGAGTCGATAGTTCGGATCTAATTAGCAACGCATCTAGAAAGAAAAAAATCGTTCAAGAGAGATGGAGAGTTGGATTAAGAGAGATAAATTTCACTGAAAATTACCTATGAGAGTAAGTTTTAATGCATAACTAGATATTTGATGCGATATTGCGTCAATTAGCAAAAATAATGTCTTTAGTTTGCGGTGCTGGTTAGAGTAGCTTATAAATAGGTAGTTGTGAGAGTTATGTGCGACTTTATTAAATTAGGACTGCATTAGCTCATATTTTAATTACTGCCTAGCTCCCTCGAGATGGCCAATGCGGGTCTGTAATTCATTTAGTTATTTTTCACGTTTAAAATTGAATTGGTTGAGTTAATTCTTCACGAAATGATCTTGTTAAAAAAAATTTGAATTTTTTTTGTTGGCAACTATTATTTATCAGCGAATATTTATTATTTTTTTTCAGGAGATCTATTCCCACATGAAGAAATAATATTGTATTAGTCTTGAGGAGAAAATACTTTTAATTTAAAATGAAACATTGCTTAAAAAATGCCTCTTCTTTCAATTTTAGAGTTGGAATTTATTTGAAGGAGAAAAACACAACTTTAAAACAGGCTTAAAAATATGTCTCAAACTATTTGTGCCTAATTTTATCGGCTATTTTAAACAAATGTTATTCAGAAAATATTGAATAATAATTCACGAAATTATTTGTTTTATAACCAGCTATGAACTTTCTCAGATTTGTTAGAACGACATTTATTTATTTTTAAGACACCGAAAGAGTACACAGATTATGCGTACAATTATATTTTGACTATTAACATTGAGTTTTTTACGTCTTATCACTTGAAATAATCCATTATGCGAATATCACAGTTTTTTTCTTGCACGCTTATAGTAATGCCTTTGGGATCTACAAACAAGAATGATATATATTATTGTATATGTTTTGTATTGTACCATGATATATATATAGAGAGAAAATATTTATAAAGCTTTATTCTTTTTGTCAGAAACTATTTGTTGCCTGCAAAGACTAGTCTTTTAATATTTTTCAATAATTTTATTTCTTGTTAAGGAAAAAATGTTTAACATAATAAATACCTAAAATCAAATACAAAACTTGTTATTATATTTTCTAATATCAGTGGCACTTCTAGAATCATTTATATATTAAGTACTAATGGGACTGAGAGAAAGGATTATACACTGACAGCAACAATATGTGAGGGAGTCTCAGTGCTGTATATCATTCTGATACGAATAATGTGTGAGAAAGATTCCCAGAGTTTCTTTTATGCTAGAAAGAATAAATGACATCACAATTTTTCTTGATTATTAAATCCCACGTTAGCAGTATTGTATATGTTACCATTAAAGTGTTAATCCGTTATTTCATAGAATAACTAGGAATATGATGAAATAACTAGACAAGTCAGTTAAAGTATATAAAATTATTGAATTCTGTGATTTAACTAGGCGTTCTGTAGAATAACGATTATTCCTGATCGTTAAAGTATGAAATAAGGCACTCGAGAGTTCTTTGAATGGGTTCCAGCTGCTTTTAGCCAGTTTTGAACCGTTTTACTGCTGCTTTGTGACGACGATTGAGTGTGTACAAACAAGAATGCTGCTTTTAGACGTAGAATTCAAACGTTGTATTTATGTTATCAGCGTTTTACAATTCTGATTATTAAAAAATATTTTTTCAACCTGTTTTCAAGCAATGACTTCTGCAGGAATGGGAGACCAACCTGCACATAAGAAAGATTTAATGCAAGAGAAATTTGAATCTTTATTAATTTAGCTTGGGACAAAGAAAAACAATGCTGCACTTACTTGTGAAAAATTATTAACTTTAAGAAGTAAAAAGTGCTCTCAAACAGTACATAAAAAAGTACCTCGAGACTATTGGTTACACCAGCATTATGATATTCTTGGTTTAAGAAGTATAAAAGTTAATTGTGTGCCAGTATCAGATGAAAACCTCAGGTGAGATTTTATTGTTCAAGTGACACCTCTTTGATATTTTATTTTCAACATGTTTCTATTGCACATGGTGGTAGAAATCGCATGAACTGAATCGTCGGTATAAAAACATTAGTCAGAATGACATAAAGTTATTTTTGAGTATTTGTGAACCTTGTCAGTAAAAATCGGAATGTGGGAAAGAAAGGCATTGTGGTTAAGCTCATGATGTTTTCAATCTGAATTCAAGATAATCAAGTAACACATCACTCAATAAGTCGGGCCTAACTAATAAAACAACTTTTAGGCAAAACTAAACCTTATTTATCAAGATACTTCCCTTGAAGGGTGATACATTCAGCCAGAGCTCTTCTTAATTTTTCATACCTTTTTTGTGGAACGATTTGTTTTGCTCTCAAAATAGGTTTCAACTTCGGCAATCACTTCTTTATTTGAACCAGACCTCTTTCCCTGTAGCCTTCTGTTAAGGTCTGCAAACATCTAGTAGTCGTTGAGGGCAAGATCTGGAATGTACGTTGGGTGGGAAAGTAATTCAAAGCGCAATTCATTCAATTTGACCATCGTTTCCATAGACTTGTGTCAAGGAGCATTGTCTTGGTGAAACAGCACTTTTTTCTTTTGCATTTGAGGACGTTTTTTCTTCATATTTGCATTCAATCGATCCAATAATGCCATGTAACATTCACTATTAATTGTTTTGCCTTTCTCAAGGTAGTCAATAAACAAAATTCCATGTGCCTCCCAAAATATGGACGCCATAACCTTACCAGCTGACGTCCGTGTTTTTCGTCTCTTGGAATGGCTTTCGCCGTTTGCTGCCTAATCAGCTGACGATTCTTTTTAATTCAGGCGTGTAGTGATGGATTCGTGTTTCATCATTGTCCCATATCTACATAAAAAATCCTGTTTATTTCGCTTGTTCACCACGATCAAATTTTGATATTGATAGTTTCATAATCATTAAATGCAAAATATGTTAACATAATTTACAATTCAAGATAAAAGCTAAGTATTCTAAGCTTTATATTTATAATAAGTGTGGATTGGCTCCAAAGTCTAATGATTTCTATCATACAGAAAGCAAAATTTGCAGGTAAATTACTCATTTATTTAAATCGATTTTTTTTACATTAATTTTTAAGAAAATTTTCTGCGAATGGTTCAATTTATGTTTAAAATACATGTATGATTGAAAACACGCATAAAACATTTACATATCTTGATCCAAAACCCAGAATTAAAATGAGCCTGGAAGGGATTAACCAATTCTCTGAATACCCTCTCCTGCGTGTCTGAATGTTTGGAGCCTACTGTCATTTTTTCAGCTTCAAAGCTGACCTGTGGTTAAGTTACAACATGCAAGAAACGCGACAGAACGTGACACCCAACGCCCTCAATACGTCTTCATTGGCCTTTAGATTACGAGTACACAGTTGCCTTGACCCTCCCTACTTCCGGTCTGTTACTTTCAATGGACTACTTGAATTCAGTTGAGGATTGTCAGATGATTGGTACGCCAGATTATTTTAAAAATTTGAGGAAGATCACAAATCGAAAGATTCGCAACTGAAGGAAAGGTCCCCCAAGCCTTATTCTTTCGATTCCGAAGTGTGTTGCTGCAATTATCATCCATGATGGTTGTACAATGAACTGATTACATCGGATTCTGATGATCAGTCAAACATCACTGCTGTTTTATTTATTGCATCTTAGAATTGTATGTTTTTTGTCTAATAAATTTAACTTTTACCTCTCCTGTCCTTTATAGCGTTGCATTTTGGATGACGAAGAGTGTTTAAATGGAATAAACCCTTATCTATCAGAACTTAGAGATAAAAGACATAAATTCACTTTTCTGCTGTTCACTCTACTTCTTATTTTCAGCCTACCATGGTCCCTCAATAAAAGACAAAATTTCCATGGGAAGTGAAATTCAAGTTTTCAAAGTGAGTATTGAGTTTATTATCCAAGAAAACATGCGGTGTTGTGTTATAAACTTCATACAATATGTTACGGTTCATTTTAATTCAGATATAAAATATTCACTGAAGTTTACTGAATGTCGCAGCTTAAAACCGTTTTTAAATATATATTATTACTTTCACTTAGAAAATTATGAAAGGGAAATAATGCAAAACTTATATTTAAAAGGATCTATGAATTGTGCAAGTGCCTTTATCGAATAAAATTATATCAGCCAGTATTTTATTCGGGATGCTAATTGAAACATTTTTCAGTAATTCAAATGTGAGTAAATAACAGTTCTAAGCAGAAACTTAAATTTTTCCGTCTTAAGTATGAAAAGATATTCTATGATACTTTTAAATTTGTATTATTATGTAGTTAAAATATATTCCAAATAGATGTATATGTACACATATAAAATACATTTCAATGCAATGTATTCTCAATGTATTGTATGTATTGCTTTAAATTTAGTTAGACTAGGATGTGTGATACAAAGAGAAGAAGCAAAAAGTTTCTACAGTCTAGACCGTAACTCTGCATTAAGAAACGTTCATTTAAAAGGTACGTAATAAATTCTACAAAACTTTACTATTCATTTTGAAAGCAAACTACTTTTCTCATAAAGGATTTCTTCTTATCTATAATCAATAAAATTCTTATCAAATAAATGTTACATTCTTTAAAAAAAAAACGCTTATTTATCGGGTAAACATTTTTCATCGACAGATCATTAATATCCAACACAAAACAAGCTCTCTTCAAAACTATAAGCAAATTCAGATTACGAATTCTGCAACACAGTATAAACCAAACCAAACCAAACGAAGAAAAAAAACTTTCTTTCCTTCCCAGAAAACCTCGACAAATGCTGCACCGAATGCTAAATTGCTTCCTTATCCATGATTTATGTTAGCAATGCCTAGTTAAACTTTGAATTTTGAGTCTGAAGTGATTCTCTTTCTGGAAAAAAAAACTTTTTTTTTCATCCTTCAGGCATCTACTTCCTCGAAAAGGAATTCCCAGAAGGACTTGCAGTAACTTGTCTGTAGATTCGAGACCTCATCGGTTTTGGAAGATAATATATCACGACGCTGGGTTGAATAAATCACTTCCAACAACACTTCGAATTCGCCAATTCACGGTATTCCCACAAGTTTAAAGAAGGAGTTATTCCTTTCCTTGGGGTAGAAAGGGTTTTCATGCAAAAGGGAAAATCCGCATTCACACTTCGTTTTGAGGATGGACATTTCCCTTGTAAACGCTCCATCACCTTTGCAGACATCGAGACGGCTCTGTGAGACTGTCGATGGAGTGAAGTAAACTGGTTTCATTTTAAATTGCTTTGAAGTGTTTCTTAGAATAAATATTTCTTTTACCGAATTTCTCTTGAAATATTTGCTGAAAGTTTAATATTGTTTCTTTAAATGTCTTACTAAGAAATTTTAAAATATTTGTATTTTTTTTATGAATTAAATTCCGAAATTGAAGTTTAACGATGACAATGTCATCGATGCATTTGAAAAAATTACCTAAATTATGTAAACGTAACTCGCACTCAAATTGTTTGTATGATTTATCTCAAATTTTAACAGTGAAATGTTTTCTTTAAAAAAAGAAGCCGTCTTTATTTAGTAGTTTAGTTTGTTTATTTTCCTCATACCATACCAATAATTATCTTCGTGATCAGATTGCTAATAAAACTGGGCACTGCCCAAACGGATTAAGGGTTAGTGACGCTGTACTGTAAGGACTGATTTCAAATACCGGAGAAGGTGTTTGTATGGATGAAGGTGTTTGTGTAAGGAGAAGGTATGGATGTTTGTAAAATTTATAAGGATGTATAGTGTCTGTGTGGCATGGGGTCACTCTCTAAATATTCCACGTGACGAAAGTCTACCCGAAAGGTTGGTGTTAGCTGAAGAGCAAATAGGAAACCTCCCTATATCATTACCTGCATAGTACTCAAAACTGTGGTTAATGATAAACGTAGAATAGCACCACTACCCCCCCCCTCCCTTTACCACAATGAATTTCGTAGGCTCGATCTGATATCACTATCGATTGGGTGGTACAAACAAGAGGAAACAGAAGACCTGTAGCAAATTTGGAGTTCACTTTTACTTAAGTCTACCATAATGAGGTCTCGCTAAATAAAGTTCAAATGAGTGGGAAAGTTCTCACGTGATGGAGTGGATAAGTGGAATTTGACCATGGATCAAATTGTAGAATAGAGTAAACTAGCATGTAAATGTTCTTCCTGAGTTGACGGACGACCATTCAATCTCAACCATTTTCCACTATACCCTTTGTGGCACCGTTCACAAATAATGACTAATTCCATCGTGGAGGCGCAAAGGAACTGGGATAAAAGATAACCTAGATACCTGTACTGTATTTGTTGGTTTAAAGTTTATGTACTGTTGTTCCTTATCCTGTCGTAAAGGATATTAGCTACACCCTAAGGGAAGGAAAGTGCGACTGATCGTAGCATGCTATGCACATATCGTTGGGCCATCACAATGTCATATAAATACAGACCAGCAGTGACAACCTGTTGAAACCAGATATAGGCCCCAACTGGACTGTATGTCTTCTTGTCAGCCGGTGTGTCCATTCACATTTGTGGCTTGATTAGATCTGTTACCATGCTGAACTTAATTGCAGAAACAGAAGCATGAAGAATTTATCGGATAACGTGAACTTGACATCATTCCATCAAGAAAATATTTAGCCTGATGCCATTGTAAAAGCAAGCGCTAATATCATAGAGTCCATGGTAATCTCGTTCACACTCAAACAATGGACAATAGTAATGGTCAATATTCGAGAGATTCTGTTTACATGCACATGCTACATCAGTCAGCTTGATAAAGTGAAAAAAGAGCATTCAATTATAGCCAAAAGGTGCGTAAATTTACTCGTGTTGATGTTCCTATAGCTACAATCTCTCTCGTTCAATCTAGAGCATTCTCTTCTACCAAAATCTTTTTCCTCAACTGGAGAAGCATGAAAGCGCTTAAGTGGCTATCCACTATAGTACAATGGATGAATCAATCGGCTCTTCCGAGTGCTATCCCAAACATATTGGTATGCTGGAATTTTCAGCTATTGGTGACAACTTGGCATCGGTAAGACACTTTTTATCTTCCGTATTTTTTATCATGTTGAGTTAGAAAAGAATGGAAAATAAATTTAGGCCAACAAAGTTGTGAAACTTTAAAAATCTGTAAAAGCATTTGTGCATACGTATAAATAAACCTAGTATAAATGTTCAATGTTTCGTGCATGTCTTTCAAAATTTAACCAAGTAATTGATAAATATCAATTTTACACATTTCAGCGTGATTCATATTTTTCAGTATGGAAACAGTAGAACTTTTTATGCAAGCATGCCAGTATTTTTTTCATTATTGCTAAGTAATAATCATATAAAACTATATCTAAAACTTAAAATTCAACCTTACCATAGGAAAATAGACTTGCCTATTTTATTTTATATGAAAATGTAAAGTAGAACTATAAATTACACAACAGGGTAATTTATTAATTCTTTTTTGATTCTTCAGATCTAATTAGTCATTCCATCGATTAATTAACTTCAAGAGCATTACAAGGGATTAACAAGATAAATGATAAAACGGAATCACTGCATCCTTGTATCTAATCATGTTAATAGAGTATATATATATGTAAAAGCACTTTCACACAGAAGAAAAACTTCGTAAGCAAAACACAATCTAAACAGCACCTCAAAATCGATAAGGAGCTTAAATTCCAGCCCAAATTTACAAACCCAAAAATAAACTTTTTTTCTGTACATGGTTTGGCGATAACACGAAACGAGTTTCAACCTGATTATCGCCAAAAATTCCCAACATGTAAACGATAAGAAACGACTTGGAAATGCTATAAAAAATCATCATCTGGAAAAGTAAGTGCAACATTCCCGTTATCTCCAAGAGCAACGGCGAGGGATTTTTTCGCCCTCCAACATTTGACCGATAAGCTACCAGAATACCATTAATACTCGTCAAATAACCGTCCTCTGCCGCAGCGCGACCCCCATTCATGAATACAAATCAGTTTCTGTCCACGTCCTTTTCATTTGTCACTGTCTCTTTAATATGCTGAAATTAGTCACTCGTCGACGCGTACGACACGCTTTTATAGGCCAGGATATGTCCGGTCGCCGAAGTCCAGCCGGCTCTTTTGTTTTTGTCGATGTTACTAAACACGTTGGGGTATTCGTTTTATCAGGGGCATAAATCGGAAACCTAAACATGGATGAATGTCGTAAAGGGTGAAGTTGAGATCGATCCAATGAACTGTGTCATAGTGCCTTTGAAACCCTCGTGTTTGGATAATCGTAACAGAAAGTTGAAACGTACTCAATGTCAGGAAGTTTTGATCCCATTGTTTATGTTGTGTTTGTTATTATTCAAAATAGTGAAGTGATCTAAGCACCAGTGGTTCATTTACTATCAACTATTCGGTAGCTTACAAATTTACTTTTTTTTATGTTCCTCTTTTGATATATTTATTTTCAACAAAATTCTGTGAGGCACCATCAGAAATTATAAATAGATTGTCATGAACAAGAAATGCAAGAAGTATATTTTCAAAATATTTACAATTTTTTAAAATTATGCACCCAACTCTTTTTAACAAGGTCTTTTTTTACACGATTTTAAAATAACACAGTTCTCCAAAAGACTATTTTACACGAATTTTTTTGTTCTAGTACGAATTTTTTACACGATTTTGAAATAAAACTATATTTGCCACTATATTTTTTGCAGGATTTTGAAATAAAACTATTCACCGCTATAATTTTTGTAAGACTTTTTTGTTTCACACACGAATGAAATTCTTTACTTGTATCAAAGCCGACAGTAGTGCTAGACATTTCTGATATGTCTACTGATGGCAACATTTTTGATCCAGTTCGTAATAAACGTCCACACTTGTTAAGAAGTAATGATGGTACAGTGGCGCAACGGAGAATATTAGCTCCCTTCCTTGCTTAGTCAGGTTTTGGGCCCCAAGCCGTAATTGGTGTCAGTCAGGTTTGGGGGCTCCCAAGAATCCTGCCTTCCCGCAGTGGTGGGGGATTGCAAGGGTGTATGTTACGCCACAGGATGAAAACTCTATTAGTCAATAGTTTTATTCTTAATTTTAATTTGAACTTTTATATGTTGTACAAATACTTATAGAAAACAAATTGTCGCTGTATGATAATTTAATTTTTTATAACAAAAATGAATCACTCTTGTTTTATAAATATTTTACATGGATTTCATTAGTACTTTTTTTGCTCAGTTTTTCGGAACATTTTTTTTCATCCAACACGATTTTTTAATATTATGGAACTTTTCCCCCAATTTTACCATTTGTCGCATGTATTTCTTTACACGATTTTTTTTACTCGGTTTTCTGAGAAACGTATCTACCGAGTAAAAAAAAAAGAAATAGGTGTATATGCTTCTTAAATGTTTGCATAGTTATAAACTGAAAAGAATTAAGATGAAAACATCTTAGGAATGATGGTATTATTTATTTCTTGATTTTATTTGAATCAATCATCATACTGTGCCTGAGAAATCATAGACCGTGTTTGGTTAGTGGTCCCAGTCATGGAATGGAAGCTGGTGTGTCAAATGTTCAAACCCTAGTACTACTGAAGCCTCGCTGTGCGTAGGGGTTAATGCACATTAAATCTACCGTGTCTCAATGTTCTTCCGTTGTCATAGCCAGTTAGTTTGGAGAAGGTTTCCCAGCTCTGATGAGGGTCTAGTTACTTGACCGTAGTTCAGAATTACAAGGTCCGTTGCCAGTAGTTCTATATGACGTTATAGAGTGATATTAATAAACACTCCAACTAAGAATTCATATGTTTAAAGATAGATATGTATTTTGTTTCAATCAATAAATATTAATAAAGTCATTTTGAGCTAGTTATGAACACAAACAGCAGAAAATATATTTGAATTATAAGATACCTTCGAACTTATTGTTTATCTTTCTGATTTTATTTTATTATTATATGATGAAAATTTGTATTTTTCCACCAATGCGATCAATCATTAAGTGGACACAATAATCTGAGATGTGAATTAAAAAGTTTGAATTACTTTATGCCAATATAAAACAATAGGCTGGTTTAAATTCAAACAATCTATTTGGTGTTAAATATTTTCCACAGTGAAAAATTGTTTTGGCTTCCACGATGCCAATCTTGCACAGATTTCAACGAAATTTAAAATGGATTTAATAGGAAAAAGACAGATTATAGAGGTTCTTTTAAAGCGCATGCACTACTTTGGAAGAATACTCTGCCATTTAGCAAATAATAGTTAAAAGTGCAATATGGACTAATTTCAATTTTATTGGAGACTATCTAATAGAATTAGATAAGGATATAATCCTTTTTTTTTATTTGATGCAGACATATTGCATATGTATCAAAATTAGCAACTTAATTTACTTTCATTTTATATAGCAACATTTTTACTATATGTTACATAAGTGGCTAATGCTTAAAATTTATTACATTCTAACCCTTACTTAAGGGTACAGTGGAGTTTCAAAATCAATTTTTTTAATTACCAATGAAACTTTTTCAAATTTGCAGGAAATGTGTAATATGTTACCAAATAAAAATATACAAATTTTAGTCAAAATATCTTTATTGGTTTCTGAGATATTAAGTTTTTTAATTTTAATTGTACCGAATAATTAACATATTTCAAAAAGCTCCATGCGCAACCAGATTCAGTCTACGCTGTCAATATTCTCTCATATAATGTTCATTTTATATATAAAAATAAAATTTAGTGAAGTTTTCTTCATATTTCTCTTTTTAAAAAATTAAAAAATTATTTATGTTGAAAATTTTAGTTTTTTCCATAAAAACTAACTAAAATGTTTATATTCTCTGGTTTTTATTATTCCCCCTTCACTTAAATAAAAAGACATTCACTAGCATATATTTATACACCTATAGAGTATATGTGTGCAAATTTTCACTGCAATTGGGAAAAATGTGTTGCGCAGGGAACATTTTAAAGTTATTGAAACGACAAAAATTATAATTCCCTTAAATGAAGGTTTTTATGAGTATGATGATTATAAATCTTCAATCACATTTGATAAAAGCAATTATTACTATAATTAAGGAATACCATATTGTTTACAACTTATATACTGATTTTCTTTATGTCATTGTAATAAATATACCTAATTTTCAGCAATAAACAAATTTTCAGTAGTAAATGAAAAATTTAATATTTTGATGTTATCATTGAAAATATGACTGAAAATGTATTTTAAAGTCAAGCACAATTCTACAACTTTATATACAACATATCTAAATGTAAAATAATATTAATAAAATTAAATATTATTATTAATAATAATTAAATATACTATTATTTATGATTAACTTACCATAGTACCGTGATTTCAAATTCATCCAAATAAATATTTTAAAAAAAAAACAGGTTATACTAAAATTGTCCGGCCCCATAACTGAGCTCATTCTTTTCCCTATTTTTGTCATTTTTTTTATATTTTTGAATTTTTTTCTCCTTTTTATATTGTTCTGAGGCTTTTCGCTTTCTTTGCGACAACCTTCGGTTATCGCGTCTGTGGGCAATTTTGAATGCAGCGTCTACCATTTCACTATTATTTAATTTTAGCGTTTCAACATAGCCAATATTTACTTCGCTGACCGCTGCTGTTACTGCAAGATCAATTCGTTTCTTTGAAACAAATACATCTTTGGGGCATTTCCTCCAAATACAACTGTGTATACTCTCATTGGCCTTTTGGGTTTTGAAGGAAACACAGCGAAGAAGAATTTCATTTGAGGCAAGGCGCTGGTATACTGGCATAATTTTAGCAACTACTTCTTCTGACAGTTTTGTTTTCATACTTTTATGACTACCTGGTACTTTATATCTGCCTTAGCTCTATTATAAAAGCACCAGGATAGCTTTCCTTCAGAGCATTTGCTGTGCATTGGCTTTACATCAGTTGACATACAATGATAAAGAGTTGCTAAAATTGACTTCTTCATCCTATCAACTTCTGGAGCATTGTCGACAATGGCTTTCCTGTAAAAGTTCTGTAATTTTGTTATTGTTGCATCAGTCAAACTACCTTGTTTACGACCACCATATGTCACACGCCACTCTTTCACTTTATTCCGGAGTGATGTTCCCAAACGTTTGGCTACGTGGTTAACACACTCTTCTTTTTTAATGACAACATCATCTCCATACAATTTTTTTTCATTCAGGTGTTGGTGTGTTTTTGCATCACCGTCACAAAGTATAGTGGTATACCGCATTGCGCAGTCAGATATTGACCGGTTCCACAAAATGTAGGCAGCATGCATTTCCATACTACCTGAGGAACCGTCAAAGCTTTTCTGGCACTTTTCTGAATGCCCTGATTTCCAAATCTGAAACTCGGGGCTCGCTTCACTCAAATCTTTTGCAGCCATACTGCATTCATGGCAATACTTTGACAAAACCTCAAAGTCAACAACGAGATTTGTCATTACATCAATGACAATGCCGATGCCATATAGAGACGTATGGCCTCTTTTGTGCCACGTTCCATCGTATGATACAGTTATATCAATAATATTGTTCTGAACAAGATCAGGATGTAAATATAAATTTGTTTGCCTCACGTGGTCTCTTGAGATTTGTAGCATTTCAGCTTTCGCATTTTCATTTTTGCTACATAAGTTTTCTAAGCATTTCGAAAATCTTTTACGATCCATACACGGTGTACCTAAAATTGATGAGAAAGTTTCTAAGGCTGCGTGACCCCTCCCTATAGCCAAGAATGCAGATGCAAGTTTTGAGTTGATATCAAATTTCCTGCAGGGTTTTTCTCGTTGACTTGTGAAGGCATGTCCATATGATTTTTTACATTTTTCGCAAACAAGTTCCATTTTGGTGGAGAAACCGTATGAATTGTGTGCTAAAATCTTCAACGAGAACTGGTTGCAATCACTACATGGAACATTATGTAATAATGACGTCCACATTGAATTATTGATGAAATGATATTCATTTGATTCAGAATCCACATCACTTTTACTCATACCTGATGTACTAGGAACAGCTCCTGTTGAAATTTCATCACATTTACTATCAGATGATGAACTACATGCAGATTTTCCTTTTTCTAAATTTCTTATGCAGGCAGCTCTGCGTTTGCTTGGTCGCCCTTTGGGCTTTCGATATTTTGAACTTATACTGTGCATTATCACAAAACAAAATAAACTGTGATAATTTTGCTCAAAAGAATAGAAAATATATAAAATATTAAAAGATAATGGCAATATAGAGCTTTAGTTCTGAAAAGAACTGTTTCTTATTTATAAAACGAAACTCAAAGAAAGCTGTTTTCGCAACAAAGTTGGTTAGACAATGTAAACAAACACTTTATACCACACAGTTTGAGTTACAGTTATTTTCATGTTGCCAAATTATAGAAAATATATAATGCATATATAGAGTAAAAAAAATAACACATAAAGTAAATAAAAGTATCGCTAAAAATGATAAAAGAATACAATACAGAAGCGTAATTCTGCAGCTGATGCAAGCAGGGGTGTTTGACAGATGTAAACAAAGGGGCGTGGTCAAACAGGTGTTCGAATTCAAAAGAGCATAACTTCTATAAAAATGATCGGAATTGAAAAATTCTTTTTGCATTCAGTAGCAATGATTACAAGCATTAATAATATGCTAAAAGTGAAAAATCGAAAATTTGATCGATTTTCACCAATTTGAAAGTCCACTGTACCCTTAACGAATTTTTTCTTTCTCCGATTAAAAAGGCGGCAAAAACCCCTATTTAACGAACAACAAACCCCGAATTTACGAATTGTTTGAACAGTTGAAAAAAATTTACATTAGTTTCTATTAGAAAAAAATTGGATTTTTTTTTCCAATTAATATTCTTTTTATCCGGAATAGAAAAAAGGATTTTTCTTCAAAACAGTAAATTTCGACGGGAAAGGGTGCAGACCATTTTTTAACGTTAAAGGTGCGGATGAATCATGAGTGCAAACTATATTGTGAGTTTTGATTAGGACAGGAAACTCCTTTCTTAGCTCCTCCCACTTCACAATTCAGGGGATATTTTAATATTTTAAAGTTAGTGTTACATTTGATGAAGGACTGACTATGGGTGCAACTGAAATTCAGGAAATTGTTGATTTATCGCAGTCAATGAATAGCGATTCTGACGCAGAATATGATAATGAATATCAAAACTTATATTTTCTAATACTTTGTTGTTGTTGTTGCTTATGCCACCTGTCTGACGTAGTCAGATCGAGGCCCACGAAATTCATCATGGCAACGAGCTAGAAATGCGACTGTCGTTAGCCTAAGCTTTGAGCCCATGGAGGTGACAGTACGATTTTTCTCACGATAGATGGCGACACCATTCGGACCCACAGATTTAATGAGCACGTGCTCCGTGTGCACTCGGTGAGTATTTGGTGGCTTCGGGCATCGAACCCAGGCCTTCCGGTCTGGCATCCGATGCTCTAACAACGAGGCTAATACTTTAAATTATATGGAAACATACCTCATGCAGCAGGATACAAATGATGTTCGGTCCAGATGAATCCGTTAAATCGGGGTTCGAGCGTATATTTAAAGCAGTGCTTCTCAAACTTCCAACACTTGTGACCCAATATTCAATCATAATTTTCATCGCGCCCCTCTCCATTCAAAAACAATGCATTGAATTCGAAAATATGATAATTTGATGCTAAAGCTACATTACGACTTCAATCTCTTTAGTTCCGCCGGCGTATATAAACGTCTAGCTCAGCTAATGTGTTAATTTCGTGGCCGTATATATACGTCTTTCCGAAGTACAATCTTTTCAGAGCACTCGTATCCATTAAGTTATTTCGAAGGCTTTGGAATGCAATAAAAAGACATTGACAGTGTTTGCAAAGTATTTCCTTATTTTATTCCTTTTCTTCCCCTCCCAATACATCACATACGTGGGTATATGTGCAAAACGGTGGCATTGGGGAGCGAATTGCGTAAATTTTAATTGATAGTTAATGAATTAATTATAAGCAGTTATCAACAAAATATCAAGTTAATTGTTAATTTTTGCATATAATTTTATATATGACAAACCCGTGGAGTCACTGGTCATTATTATATATGTTCGTAACTAGTTTTGTTAAACTAATTCTGAATTACGTTGTGCAGTACTGATACATTTGATAAGTGCATTATATCAGTGTAAATGTTTTTCTTTTATTATGGCTGAATGTATTTTGTTTGTTTACTTTCAATAAATTAAAATTTTCTTTTAAAATAATTTTTTGTTTTCGACTTTTCAATATGCTCGCGCCCCCTTCCTAGGGTCATCGCGCCCCTCTAGGGGGGCACGCCCCTCAGTTTGAGAAGCGCTGATTTAAAGGCCTTATTAGTTTTAGAAAAGATTTCTTAGGTAATAATTCTATAGGTATTATTGCATAAATCAATGCTTCAAATTATGGGAAAGTATGAATTAACGAACTAAATATTTAAATGATACCTCTTAATTTCATTCTATAAAGCAACATTTTCACGGAAAGATTATGGAACTACTCATTCTCACATTTCACTTTTTCTCTTATACTGAACATATATTTCAGATCACTAGCCCCTCCCCCAGGACACAAAATTATTAAGTTTGTCTCTATAAATTTTCGTATTCCATACAAGTGCACCATTAATTAAAGGTTCAATACCTCAATAAATATTTATTTTTACAGCATCATAAGAAAACTAAAATGTCTTTCAAATTTCTATTTTGTTGTTGCTTATGCCCCTTTATTGACCGTAACACCAGATCAAGGCCCACGAAATTCATCGCGCCTAAGGACTAGATTTTTACGCCAGTCGTTAGCCTTAGCTTTGAGCACCATGCAGGTGACAATACGATTTGGCTCTATTTCACCTCAATTTTGAGGGATTCCCTAGGTGTTAGGGGCCTCCCGTCTGTCTTTCTTTCTTACCAACCTCACGAAAGTACTTGCGGCGCGACGGCTATTTAGAGTATATTACTATGCTATTACCGCGAAAGTACTATACATTTACAAACACCTATACCTTCTCCGGGATTTGAACCCAGGCCCAAGGCACCGCAGTCAGCGTCACTTACTACTGTACCAGATGGGCGAAAATTTCTGTTTTTATGTATATCATTATTTTTTAACTGCAGCCAGATTTAATAAAGAATGTCATAAGAACTTGATAAATCGATAGCTTAGAAATTTACTTGTGTTATTTGCAAAAAAAAAAAAAAAAAACTATTGATTATTCCAATTATTAATCGTTAACACAGTTAAATGAGTTCACAAATTAAAATGAATAATTTTCATAGAAAAAAAAACTTATTTTAAAACGTTAATTCCCAAAAGGTCGTAAAAAAACAATTTCCCAATTTTCCCAAAAGCCATTTAATAAAAACACGTCACCAGTGATAATAAAAATGCAGTTTCTCGATAAAATTTGAATAATAACACGACCATTCTTCGTCATTTAGATTGGAAGATTAAATGGATTATGAATAATTCGCAGCATTGTATAATTCCTTTTAATGTACTGCTTGATCCCGTGCTATCTCAGCAATTTATGTATGTATTCGTAATTAATGAAAGAAGAGACAGGTTCATGAATAATACTTCATCACATTTAGAATAATGTAATAGGGACTACAAATGTGATTTCTTCTCAATCTGCAAAAAGTATCCTTGCTAAAATATTATCCTTTGGATTACTATATACTTAACTCGCAATAAGAAAAGTTGGCACTGTTAAGTAAATTGATTTACTGGTTTATCGTTAGATGATAATTTTTTCTCATAAATTACCTAAATCAGCTCCATAAAAGAAGTGAAAAAAAAGAAACAGTTTTCTTACACTTTCACTTCTAATTTACCATAAATAATCCTTTGTTTAAATCAGCATGCTTTTCTCATTAATAGAAATTGCAATGGAACCACTTTCGTTTGTTAAGCCTTAAACCTAGTTAAATTTTATATCCTATTTAAATGTTTTTATCTTCTTCAAAGGTCTTGTTGAAATTGCTTTAACATTTTTATGAGTTTTCTGAAGTTTATCATGTTTTATTGCTTGATACTGGTTTTCCTTTGACAAATAAATGCAATATTTAACATCCCCGACATGCTTTGTATGTTCCTTGCTGTTACTATTTATTGTGGGAATTTAAGTTGCTTTATTGCGAATAAATCAATATACTTTGTATTGTCTTACATTGTTAAATATTGTTAAATAGCATCGTCTTATATTGTCTATTAAGAGTTCAAGGGATTCTATGAAAAAAAGAATTTTTAACAATGAATATTTTAGATTCGTTTCGTAATTTCAGATTTGCTGAGATTTTCTCGAAAACAACAAGCCTAAATCATTAGAATAGATTCGTAAGCTTGTTTTGCAATTTTTAATTGAAGTTTTTGAATTTTGTATTGAAATTATTATTTTAATAGCTTTTAAGTAGGAAAAATAATTTTAAAATTGAGTTATTTTATGAAATATTTTCTTCCAAATATATTTTCATCAGACATTTAATATTTAATGCATAATCTCTTCCTTCTTTTTAATGGTTTCTTTAAAATTCATACCCAATACTGAAGATCAAACACAAATTAGTTGTCTTTTTTTAATATATGTATAAGTATATATAGTGAAAATTGCTTAACACGAAACTGAAGGGACGGAAATACTTTTATCACACATTATCATCATTTACTGCAATGAATTCTTCTGATTATACAATATGACAGTCCAATTCATCTGGTGTTTTGCGTTTTTCATTCATTCCCAGAAGGTAAATCTTTTCGTGTTGAGTGAAAAAAGCGCATTAAAATACATATTACTTTGTCGTGATTGTTAAAATATTTCGTGTTAACAAATATTTCGTCTTAAGCGTTTTCGTGTTAAACATATTTCATTGCATATATATTTGTTAAGTATATTATATTCAAACCAGAACGTGGAAAATATATAAATATTTGTGATCTTTTTGTTGCATTTATAGTTAACGATTTCCTTTTATTAATACATTTTCATGTATTAATAAAATTTATACATGAAATGTACGACATTAATTAAGAAATGTATAAAAGTTTAATTGATAAATTTAAGTAATCAAAGTTAAAATATATATACTTTTTAAATTAATTTATGGAACAAAGTTATTATGCATACAATTTTTCCACTATGAAGAAGAAAGCCCCCCCCCCAAAAAAATTTTTTTTGTTGTTTAAAATAAGCATTATAATTTTAAATAATAGTTAATTGTCAATTTGTAAAAATTTATATAAGTTAAGAAATAATATTGGCCTTTCTTTTTTTATCTAGAAATAACAGGGAAAACAAAAATATTTCCAAAGAATATTAAGAATACTTAAACTTCAGGAACATTTTTAAATTAGAAGGTAAGAACCCTTGAAATAGTTCTTAAAAACAGGATTTGATTTGAGAAGTATCTTTAAAAAGTTCTCGGATTTTTCGTAAGAGTTAAGGAAAAAAAATTGTAGTATTTCAATATCTTTTTTTTACCAAATGAATGATTTTGCCTTCTGGTTCGGCATATGTTACAAAACAAAAATTTCTCACGCTGAGAAGAAAAATATAACTCAAAATCACTCCTGAATGGAGTAATAAACTTTAAGAATACTTTTATTAAGAAAACTTAAAAAATGCACTTTAAAAACTTAAAATAAAGAAAATTTTCAGTTGTATTCTTTAAATTGACTGTTGGCAAAAAAAAAAAAAAAATGTTTTGGAAAAATACTAAAAAAATGATTTTATATACTATTAAATTCATTTCTTAAAATAATATTTTGAAAAAATGTGGGAAAGTTATTTTCAAAGTAGTTCTGAATGAAATACTAATTATTTAACAATAGATAACTCATAAGCACTTCGAATGCACAGTTAAATCATTCGAAATTTTTCTTTTTATTCTTTTTTTTTACTTAAGTAAATTACCAATCAAATGATTTATTTGTGGGGATAAAATATCTTTACTTACTGGATTGAGAGAAATGTGTTCTCCATTTCTGAGCAGCCTGTTATTACAAATACGTACAGTTTATAATTATTTTTATTTTATATGTGTATATATATATTATATCTATTTGAGAAACAAAAGTTATTTGAATAATACAGTTTATATATATAAAATAGGTAATTGAAGTTTTGAAAAAAAATAAAGAAATCAATTATATACAATATTTATAAACATTACAGACTTTGTAATACATTTTGAAAAAGTGGGATTTAACCAGTCTTTTGTCTAGGAAACCTTCTCCATTTCACCGAGAGGGAGAAGGTTTGCTAGGCAGAAAGAGGAGGTTCTTAAAACACCGAAAAAAATCCTACGAAACAAAATGGGAAGAAGTTCTGAATCTATCAATTATAAAAAAGTTACATACTTAAAAACAAGTACTGGCAAATGCTTAGATCACCCTTAAATCAAAAAACAATAAACCTCAGAGACGTCTTAATACTTCTTGATGCCATTGGCCTTTATGCAATAGTAGATCCATCTCTAGTCCTTAAAAGAAGACAGAATATAGCATACGTTGCCAAATAGTCGTACAAACGGTCACCCGAAACAAATAAATGTGTGACTTTCACAGTCTCACAAATAAGTTCAACTGACTGCCGCCTTTCGACTGGATGCGTAATGATGTTGTGTGGTGATTGGCTAGGCCTAGACATGGATGGAGGTTATTAACCCGGCGTCAATCGCGTGAAAAAAACGACCAAAAGTTTTCGCGCAGGGTATCTCATACCCAAGGATGTTTACCTACTGTTTTTACCGCGCGCAAGCGTAAAATTTGTATACAAAAGTTAAAAAGGAAGAAAAGTAAGAAGCAATATGTTTTCTACATTTTTCTGTCCTTTTTATAAGGGCATTCAGTACATTGTTTATGCACTCCTTTAATCTCATCAAGAGTGACTGCGATGTTTTCACTGGAGATCTTAATTTTTTTTTAAATCTGCATCTTTTTAAAACTAAACATGCAGGTGTAAACTTCTCTATTCTTTAACTTCAAAAATTTTGGAATTTATTTTATTTTCTTCTTACTGTACCAGCAATATTTTTTTCTTCAAAAGTTCATTTGAAAGTGGATAAGATGTGTACCAGTTGTCTCCTTTAAAATTACGTTCTCCCAAATGTTTTTGTGTCTCTACATATAAAACATTTGTCTTCAACAGTGTCTCCCTCTTCTAAATCTGGATCACTTTCAGTGAATGAATCATATTTGCTGATATAATCTTCACCATTTGATTCTTCCTCATCATAAACGCGGGGAGAATTTCTTCAACCGAAAAAAACCATTATACTACTATCTAAAAAATTAATTAAATATCACATTACTTCATCATAATTACTGTAATACACCATAGCATAAAAAAGATTTAAAACGTGCTCATGCATTCAGAACTGTAACGGTGATTCACGTGCAAGGTATGACATACCCGAAGAGGTGGCCCATCCAAAAATATATATTTAGAATTCACCTACAAGAAGGTCCCTCAAAGGATATGACCTTAAAGTCCTTCCAAAGCTACACGAGAAACTATCCATTTTCCAAAAAAGGTTTAGAAGGAGCGTCAAAAAATGTTAGATGGTGGATATGACATACCCTGCGCGAGAAGTGCCTGGTTATTGCAGTCCTGACACGGTTGCATGAAGGCACTACAGTTTGAAATTCCCTGTTTTTGAGATATTATATTCCGGAATACACTTGACCATCAAAATTATTTGGATCATGATCTTATTGAAGCTGAGTCGAGGAGGAAACTAGGCCCCCATCGAGGCTAAGGCCCTGGGCTGGGCCCAGTTGGTTCATGCCCAGGGCCAACCAGGGCTCCTTGGCCATGCCCAGACTTCCCTTGTTAACCAGTTATTCTTCCTTGAAAAATAAATTTCAATTGTTGTACATTAACAAGTATAAATATTATAGAAAAATAGTTCACTTTAGTTGCCATGGGCACGATCTACTGCTCAGATTCACGCGCTCGGCTGCGGGCAACTTGCCAAAAAAATATAACTCATTTCCTTTTCTTTGTATTAACTTTAATTATTGTGTCTCGAGCTTATTTTTTATTAATTGTAATTCTTGTTTCTTTCGTGCTAATATTATTAATCGTACTTGTATTCATAAAAGTTGACTGTATTTAAAGTTATATATGCATAAAAATTTATAGAACTTTCGATGAGATATAAAAGAAAAGGTAATATTCAGTTCGGAGAATAAAGTCTTGAATTGTGTCTAGCAAGAGTTGTTGTCATTTTACTTAAGTATCGAACTACCATATCAAATTAATCTACGCGACAATACTTTTTAGTAAAATAACAATATAGTAGTATAACAAACTTATTTCGGTGGCGCAACAGCCCATGAGGGCCAAGGTCTAATGGGCCCATCTCAGTATACGCAACCTTGTGCACTGAGATGCATGAGCAGATGTTCCGATCAGGTGGTGAGTCTGACGCAAAACCCCCAGTGTTAAGTCCTCAAGCACAAGCTTGGTACTTATTTACCGACCCACAGAAGGAATGAAAGGCTGAGTCGATCTTGCCCAGCCAGGTGATAGAACACTGGACTTGTGGTGTGAAAGCGCGATATGCTACCACTTGGTCACAGAGCTTCTAAACTAAAATTACAGTAATAAATTTCTGAATAGTTTTGCAATTTTTTATGCCATAATAAAAATACTTCTATAATAGTAATAAATATTTCGTGAGTATTATGTACGTATACATTTTAAATGAGAGGAACTCAAGATATATTTAGTATTAAAACTTTAAAAATGAATAATTAACATTTTTTTTTAATATTAAAGTTTTGTGCTACACTATTAAAAAGCTTATTATACTGATGACTAGTTTTAAGGATTAGCACCTGTTTTGAGGGTTGTCTTCTTTCCCTTTACATTTATAATACTGTGAGAAATCCTAAGGTGTATAATGGATAAACATTGCAAATCCATTATTAATTTAAAAAAGTGATTATAAAACAAAAAGAGCACTCTCGAAAAGTTCTTATTTCATTGTTCGAATCGAAGAACATTTAAACCAGTAATGTGTAAATCCAATTATTTTAAAACAAGTTCAAAACTAGAACAAAAATGCCTATTTGTAGTAAATGTGCTCATTCTAACAGATTATTTAAATAAGGATAGGCTTAAACTAAGTAAAATTAAAATTATATTAATAACATTAAAAATATTTTTTTAAATAATTCCAAACCAATTATAGATTTTGTGTGAGGTATATATTTTCTCTGAATACTGTGAATTGGGTTCCATTATTTTAATTTTAAAAAATTAAAAGAAAATTTAAAAAAAAACAACTTTAAAATTTACAA
Organism: Trichonephila clavata; assembly: GCA_019973975.1. Classification (NCBI taxonomy): domain Eukaryota; kingdom Metazoa; phylum Arthropoda; class Arachnida; order Araneae; family Nephilidae; genus Trichonephila; species Trichonephila clavata. Next base: position 29,130 of record BMAO01031544.1, read on the forward strand.
TGTTATTATCCATTTTTTACATTACATCAACATAAACTCTATTTCAGAGCATTAAAACTAATCTTATATAATATTTGCATCACCAGCTATTATTAACATTAGTTTCCTTCAGTTTCAAATTTTATTTTGATATCTACACTTAAATCACAGTCCTTAAATTTAAATATTGGTCCATCTTAAAATTAGACTAAATATTATAGCATAACACTGCATACCGATATAAAGTTTTCTTGTTATGAAAACCAGGATTAGTATCCATATACCGTAAAATCTGGCGTATAACGCGCCCCTATACTTCCAAGCTGTAATTTTTAATTTTTAGGTATATTCACCATATAACGCGCACTCCCTTTTTTACGAAGAAGCTTGAAATGTACGTGAGAAATGCTCTTGTTTTAAAGTCATTTATTAGAGGTATTTACTCGATGCTTTAAAAAAAAATAGTATACTTCTAGAATAACAGCTCTTTTTTAGTTTATAAGGGGTATATACGTCATTTCTTTTTAAATAAACAGCATTTCGATATATAAAGAAGTCTAATTTTTTCCTATGCTCATATTTTATTTTTTATTTTCATACCCAACATATAACGCACACCCTTAAATTCTATCTTACTGTTTATGTTAAATGTGCTCGTTATGCACCGAATTTTACGGTTTTTATATATTCAATAAAAAATATAAATATAACAATTTCAATAAATTAACTACGGTAACGAGAGAAATTTGAGAATTTATAAGATATTCATAAGTTAAAATAATTTCTGATCATATTAATGTTTACCTGAAACTTAAGAGTAAATGTTTTTGTTTTGTATTATAAATCTTTGGTGTAGTTATTTCTGTAAGCAATGAAAATGAATCTCTAAGCGAAATCTCTCAAACTTCATTTTTAGCAGGTAGCAAGTAATATACAAAAAAAGTCAATTCCTACTTAAATCAACAAGAAAAAATTATTTTAGTTACTTTTTATTAAATAGTTACAATTAATATAAATATGTACATACATGATAGAATCACAACATGAAATGGCAATTGATTTTTAATTATTATCAATAAAGTATGGTATTGTCATCCAAAACAATAGTGCATAGAAAATTTCAGCTCAAATGAGCGCTTTAAAAATGTGACAAAAAAACCTTTTTCAAGTTTTGACACAAGTCGCTAAAATGGTCGCTAAGTCACCAAAAATGATGCCAACATGGCTGTATTTGTAATTTTTTGAATAATTAGTTTTAATCAATTAATTTTTATTAATTATAATTAAATTCCTGTATTGTCATCCAAAATAATCGTGTAAATAAAATTTCAGCTGAATTGAGTGCTTTAAAATGAATTTTATTAACGACTGAAAATTTGAACAAAATAAATATATATATATATAAATAGAGAGAAGTGTGAACTAAGTAGGAATTGGAAAAAAGGTAAAAATGTCTTCACTTAAGCATCACTTAAAGCAGACATTGTGATTTCTGGAATAAAATATCATGTATTGTTAGATTCCTTTCTTTTTCATTTAAATTAGATCAATCTTATTTTGAGTTGTTCAATTTGGGTGATTAAATGGATCGCAATCCTCGTTTTCATAAAAAAAAATCGTTTTGATGTGTTTCATTTTCCGCCATTTTGTTTTTAGAACTTGTAGCTTTGATTATATTGCTGCAAACACATGCAGCCTTATTTTCATAATAACTAGAATTCAGAATCGATATTAAAGAAGGAAGAATACGTTTCTGGAAATACTGTTCCTAAGTGTTCTAATTTTTTCAATACTGATTTGCTAAAAGTGCGAAAAATATCGGTTTCACATCGCATAATTTTTTATACAAAATACATTATTCTCCCTTTCAACACCACTTAAGAAAATACCAATTTACGATGGTTCCCTTCAATGATACTAAATTTATTACGATTTGCCACTATTTGCTTAACACACGGGGCATTGCTCTTAAATTCCCTATCCTTAAATTCAGTTCACTAAGGAATTTAAAGTAAGTAAATAAATTTGAACTCCCAAAATTGCTCAAAGACGATCAAAATAAGGCTGATGGGGTCCTCAAGTCAGCATTCAATATTTAATTTAGAAATTCCTTAGAAGCCCCTAGGAAATCCATGCTCTAATCCACCCCGAGAATGTGATCATTTCTGAATTTGTGTGTTTTGGAAGAAGATAATTGAATTAGCAGCAGAAAACTTTGGTCAGAAATCAGTTTCCGTTGAAAGTATCCGGCAATCCCAGTGTTGACAGATTTGCTGTTGGAGCTCTGCACTTACTGACGGATTCCTTCTCAGAGATAAGTGCACTGATTTATTTAAGCAGAGTTTGTGTGTTTGTTATTTCTGGTTGTGCAAATGTCGTTGAGATCTAATAGCATTTAGAAGATTGAAGGTCTTCTTAAAGGGTGTGAACCACTAAGCCTGTTATATCGATTCTTAAAGACGCAACTATGATCAGTACAGTTTAGGATAACTTACATTTTCGAATCTCTCTAAACTGATGCCCCTGAGACCAAAATATATTGCTTTTTGAAAACTTTTTCAATAATTTTGTCAAAGCATAAATAGAATAATATTTTATTTTTATACAAAATTTTTAAATTTAATAATTTTCATAATTTTTTGGTTGCCTCCTATGAGTGTGTATAATGTAAAACAGATTTTGTGCTCAAAATTTCATAAAATGCTAACCATTTAATTTTTTAAGGGAGAAACTTGAAACTTATGAAGGGATTTTAAAATGCTACTCCTCCTATAAAAATTGACTTACATATATAAAACTTGATTTACAAGTACGTTAAACTATGTATAACAAAATTTGAAATGGCTTTTGCGATAACATGATTGGTATTCATACAATACTTCTTTATTATGAATGTTTATTGAAAATTGTTTAAAAAATGTGTAAATTCTAACTACAATTACTTTTTCAAAAATAAATATGGCTTTGATTGAAAAATGCATACCAACTTTTGTCCCGTGTACTATTAGCAACAAGTAAAAAATATTTCCAAGTATTAAGCACAATAGAAAAAAAGGCTTAGCTTTTTAAATAAAGACAAACTAGATACTTTATATTTCTGAGATAAGTCAATTAAAATTTTGATTTGCCATTGGAATGTGAATAAAAACAAACGTAAACGTTATCATAACTCTGCGTTTCTTAAACTTAGAGCTTTCAAATTTTGTGAGTTTGTAGAAAAGTATATAAAAAATAATTCAGGTAAAAAAAATTAGATTTGATTTTTTGACATATTTTTATCTATTGAATCGTACTGTGTCGCCTTAATGTATATTGGTATGCACAGGTTATGAATAAGGGTTATGAATAAGGGCATAAGGCATAAGCATAAGGGTTATGAATAATATTAGCCCTGAAAAAAAAGCAATTTTTGATGATAGCTACGAGAAAATATCTCCACCACACAATTGATCCTAAAAATGATATAGTTAAAGCTGTGGGTTAGCAGCTTTAAAGCGACTTTTAAAATAGCTCTCCAAATCATTTGAAGGGATTTGAAGGAAAATTAAGTATCGTACGAATTACAAAACGAAGGTTTCTAAAATTAATATCGTTATCAAACCAAATAATTCGCCAAATTTGGCAAATATTCATACATACTTCAACCAAACAATCTTTTAAAGCAGAAATCTCAACAAACAAATGAGGATGATAGAGAATTTTATTTACGTGTACTTATAACTGAAATAATATTATTGTGTATATTCTTAATTGCACAAAAAGAGCACCTGTGCACTACAAACGTCATAACATGTAAAAAGCTTTATTAACAGAATTTGTTTTGTTACTAAAAATACAATTTTGAATTATATTTATTTTTCTATGTGATTGAATATTGACATATCAAAAAATGGGTTACAAAGACTTCATAACAAGGAATTAGGTACAGTCAGAAAATATTTCGCTGGAAAAAAGTAGGAGATTTCGTAGGAATGGAATTAATACACTCGTTAATACTTGTCAAAATATAAGCGCAAGAAAATGAAAAATCTAAGATCACACCAGAAAATCAAACACCAGGAAATATTTTGTTAATATGGCCTGAGATTCCACCGTCGGACCTCAAAACTGTAAAAAATTGTATAAACAACTTCATGTCAATTAGTTATTGCATCAATTAGGTATATTTCCTTCACAGGTGAACACGTTCAGTATAAAGTATCGCGGAAAAAATTTCTCAAAACCATCTTTTACAGAACTTCGAGAGATTTTAAATATGATTGAAAGTACATCGGGAGAAGTTAAGTTAAAGGAATCTATTGAAGATAATGCTTTTGAGAGTCATTTACATCCGTACTTTTTGATACATTCAGAATAATAAGCAAAAACATGCAAATAATAGCAAATTTGGTCTGCCTACTGCAGAAAATATGGACAAAAACTCAATATCCATTTATGGAGAATTTTTTGCATTATATTTTACTAGTTACATCAGTTAAATAATTTATCTGTTTAAATTGTATTTATTTATTTATTAATGTTTGTAAAGAGGAAACTGTAAAGCATTTATACCCACTTATAAATGATTTATTCACATGCAAAGATCCGGATTATATAAATACACTTCATGCAGCATTGTATCTATTTCTGTAAAACAGTTATAAAAAATACAAAAAAATAATGGTAATACCATATGAAATGCATATCCAATAATAACATTCAAATTACCTGCTAACATGCAAGTATTTCAATAAAATTTTCGTAATGGGCTTTAAAATCGTGCAACAATTTCTAAATGCCTGCAAAATTATGATGTGAATTTAAGTACAAATACATTTAAATAAGCGTAACATTTTTTGCTTTATTTTGTTACAACTAAGTACATATTATGAATACAAAATGAACTGCTGGAGACTGTCACAAAATTATTTGAACCACGGACAATGAAATGAAAAATATAGGTTAAACCTTCAATCTACAGACTTTCACATTATGCCATTTGAGAAACTTAACAGCCATTTAAGACTATTATTATTTTAGACATCTATTACTATTTAACTCGATATTAATAAAATATATAAAATCTTAGATCCTCATTTATAATGAATCTAGGAACTCACTGGATTTTCAATTTGGGATTATTTATAAAAATATAGTTGGACATATTTAGGCTGCTGTTACATGCAATATTAGTTAAGCAAGCCTCTTAAATAATCGTTTAAGATAAATTATAAAACACACACATACACGGCAGAAAAAAATTTTCTGCTCTGTTTATTGCCATCATCAATTATCTTACATTAAAATATATTCTGCTAATTTTTTAATTTATTTTAATTCAAAGTGTCATTTATATGGACACATGAAAGCTTCCTTTTTTTTTAAATTTCTTATTTGAGCAAAGAACTTAGATTACTAATGAATTATTTTATAATTTAATTAATTTACTGATAAAATGTTAATTTGTATTTATCGAAATCTGTAGTGTTATATTGTCGACAATTCCTTTATTAAGTATTGTTTCTCCAAATTATGCATGTTTCTTAAGGGAAATATTTAATTTTTGCAACAAATTCTCTGAAAATAAATAGAATTTCAATGTAGATAAAAATAAAAGCATAAATTTTGAGGGACACTATGATATTTGATAACATTTGAGAGAAAATTTAAATAATTAACCCGCTTGTGATAGACAACAATTTTCAGAAACGTTATATAAAAGACAAAGTATTTTTTTCTTTACGATGCACGTTGTTGCATTTGTTATTTCTATTTTTCTTTTTTTATCCTGTTTCTTAATTGATCCCTTCCCCGAAAGTTGATAAATTAATATTTCTTCCTCAGAAAATAACGGAAAAGAATTTTTTTTAAAATAGATATAAAATAAGTTGCTATTTAGTAAACGTTTGAATTCAAATCCATGTATAAATAAATGTACAGGGTTATCAGAAATGAATGACCCGATTACAAAATTTAATAATTCCCAGAAGAATAAGTGGCCGCGGTAGCCAAGTGGTCTAGGCATCGGATCGTGGCTAGCATGTCATGAGTTCGATCCCAGTACCACTGAAAACCCGCCGTATAGGGGAGCGATGCACGTAAAATCTGCCGAGAGCTCAAACGTCCTCTCGTTGGTGTGGTAGTTCAGAGAGAGGGGTGCCAGCTCAGGTGTCATCCGCGTCACTTGACCATGGTTCAAAATTACAAGGACCGTTCCCAAAAGCCCTCGTGTAGCTGAACAGTGGGACGTTAATATTCACTCACTCACTCACCCAGAAGAGTAAACAGAAAATGATCATTAATACGTCATTGTAAAGATACAATACGAACTTTTGAGTTTGTAACATTAGTTTTGTCTAATAGGTGGGCAGCAATATCGTAATCAAGATGTTGTTGAAATTGTGAACAGAGAAGTGGAAATGACGTCCCAGCGGGAGAAGGCATTTTGCTTGCTCTCGTTTGCGAAAAGTCTGTCAGTATTCACTGTACAGCGTGAATTTCGGAGAAAGTACCATACAAGTGCACCGACATTTAAGAGTATAAGAAGATGGTATAAGCAGTTCCATGAAACTGGATGCCTGTGTAAAGGCTAAAGTCCAGGGCGACCAGGTTCTCAATGCTATTAAAAGGGCGACTGAAGGAAGTCACAATTAACACTTGCGAAAACAAATTTTACTTTACGTCAAGAAACGTCACGTACGAAAAAAACTTCATATTGTATCTTCATAATGACATCTTGATTATCATTTTCTGCTTTTTCATCTATGAATTATTAAGTTTTGTAATCGGGTCATTAAATCTTGATAACCCTAAAGAGTAGAACGTCGTTCAAGCGAATCAATTGGGACCAGGCACGGTTCGGATATCCGAAAACCGAATGCGATCCATGCAGTACATGATACTGGACACTATACAAATATTGAAAATTATCACATGTGGGAAAAGTGCTTGAAGAAAAAGACAAATAGGTGCAAAATGTCGCAATTTTACCTTGATTGTGCAAAATAATCACTCATTTTTCACTGTACAATTGTATACCTTCGTGTTTTCGAAGGTGTACAATGATTTGATTCTCTTCAGCAGCAGTAGTTGAGTAGGACAGCACTCTGATTGTTGTTCGTACCACTCCATTGATGTCTCTAACGCAGGAAAGCGTCAGCATTTCATGGAACCTTGCTACTTTCGTTGTTGTTGTCCTCGTCTTCATCCGTTTCATCGTCGACAGGGTCAGATTCTTCCTGCATGGAAGTCACTATCTATTCATTATTTAGCATTTGAAATCCACAGTCTTCTGCATCGCATGCCATCCAGGTTTCTACATAAACAAAACTCAACAAAAGAGCACGCACACAAAATCCCTCCCTCACATGGAAACAAACTTACCTAATATGATGTGCAGATGTTTACCAAATCACACAACTGAAATTCCCGAAATATCCCTCATCTTGGGTTTTCCCGTCACTTTTGGCCTCACAGAAAACAAATGTTGAGCATTGCACTGTTCGAAAATATATCCGGACTTTGGCTGGGATATTTGACGCTTCGTATAATAAACGTTCGAATAAATGACGTTCTACTGTATAATAAATATAATTGATACAAAAAAAGTGCCATCAACAAAATAACAGTATGACAAGAAAAGAATTTTTGTTACGGGGTTTTCTAAGTTCAAAAAAGTGCTGTAAAACAAAAATAATTTATTACACATGCTTGTTCAAATTATCATGCTCATTATAAAATATTTTCTTAAACCCAAATTTAATTCAAGAACTTTCTGATGCGAGATATATTTTCAATTCAGTAAAATTCCTGATAATATTTACACAGCTAGTTAGAATTTGCATATTAACAATTAATGAATGTTCCCAGTAGCAGTTTTCTTCATAGAAAATGTATTTGTTCAGATTCAGCATCCAAATGATTCATATGTTTGGTTACAAATGTTCAGCCTTTCTATTTGAATAACAAAAGAAAAATATCTAATGATAACCAAAACAATTTACAAATTTTATTATTTCTAATAAATCTAATACAAGAAAAGTCTAGATCATAAATTTTCAATATAAGTCAAATACCATAATAACCGCAAGTAAAAGTTCTAAAAAATCTGGTTTTCGAAGGAACAAACAATACTAAGAGTATAAGGTTATTAATAATGTTCCATTGACAGTAACTTTCTCTAAGATAAGCGAATGTACATGTACCTGGAATAAAAATAACATGAAAATATTCGAACATTCCATGGTACAAAATGAGTTATGATGTGTAGTACAGCGCTGAAAGATCGTTAAGAATCCAACTTGGTTAAAAGTTCCCCACAGTTAATAACCGGAGTGTATGAAAAGTTTAATGGTAAATAATTATCCATCAATTTCAAAAGCGAGTAATAGTCGGAAATTCTGCAAAAGTAAAGTTTTCTTAAATACTACTTTCCAACTTTAATATCCAGTTTGGGAATAAATTGAGTTTATATTTGTTTTTCTCCCCTTTTCCTTGTTTTTTAACTTGTTATTGTTTTTTTAACTTAAAACAATTTCAGAACAGAGTTTGCCGAATTATATAATGGTTTAGTTATTAAATAATTCTTTTTATTATTGTCGCATTTAAAAAAACTTCAATCTAGGCTCTATGTTTTAAAGGAAAAAAGTATAAACAGTTAGTGTGTATAGTAACACCATTTCTATCGTAAAAAATATTTAATTGTTCATTAATATTAAAAATGTTTATCCCATTATTAAAAATACAAAAATTTGGGGCTTATATAAATACATACACTGGTATGCAAAAATTAAGGACGAGACGGTTTTCAATATAACTTTGTACAAAAGCATTCCAAATCAACACATTTAATACCGTAAGATCCCAATACGTAAGGACATGAGTAATGTAAGCAACACTTACTAAAAGAGAAATCGGAGGATAAAAAGAAGCTTTATTGAAAAAGTAACATAGAGCGCAATGCGACTGAAGCCGAAACATCCCTGTGATGGGTGTACAGCAAGAAATATCCGTCTTTAGTAGGGGATATGATCTCCCTGACTGCTAGGCAGGTTTCACAGTGTCTGCCCATGCTGAGAATGAGGGTGTCAATGAGTTGTTGAGGCATTGCTGCCATTCGTCTTGCAGCGCCAATCGAAGCTCCGGAATCGTTAATGGTGGTAAGGTACGAGCTGCCAAGCATCTGCCTAGAAAATCCCATACATGCTTGATGGGATTGAGATCCGGAGATCGTGCCGGCCAATCCATACGTTCAATATCCTCATTCTCTAAGAGCTGTTCGGCAGCTACTGTGCGATGACATGGTGCATTGTCGTCCATGAAAAGGAACTGCGGACCCATAGCGCCTCTAAAAAGACGCACATATGGAAGAAGAATCTCGTTACAATAACGGGTCCCGTTGACTGAACCTGCGTCGAAGATGTGAAGGTCTGTACGACTACCAAGCATGAGGCCTCCCCAAACGAGAACACCGCCACCTCCATACCTGTCCCTTTCAATGATGTTCGAGGGATGATTGCGGCTTCCCCGCTCTCTCCAGATGAGTATGCGATGAGAATCGCTACTCAGACTGAATCTGCTCTCATCTGTAAAGAGTACTCGTCCCCATTCATTGTCTCTCCAATTCCGGTATTCCCGGCACCACAGAGAACGCCTTCTCCGATGGGCAGGCGTTAGAGGTACACACCGTACAGGGCGTCGTGCAAACATACCACCACCGTGCAGTCTTCTGGCCACGGTAAAACGCGATATCGGTCGTCCAGTCGCCTGTGTCGTGTGTCTAGCGATTTCTCCCGCTGTCTGCCGCCTGTTTCTTCTGGCCTGTAAGGCAATATACCGGTCATCTGCGGGTGTGGTTCCTCGTGGACGACCACTACTGAACCCCCGGATAGCTGTTCCTGTAGTTTGAAATTGTCTCCAAAGTTGAGAAACGATGCTGTGGGCAATTTCGAACTCTGCAGCCCCACTTGTCACACTGCGACCTTCCTCCAACTTATCAATGATTCGACCTCGGGTAAAAGCATCCAGATGTCGTCTAACAGATTGATTATTCGCCATTTCTCGCTGAGGCAGCAACTCGGTGTGATTTTAACTGCTATACGGTGTGCAATCTCTTGCCAGAAATATAATCTTACACCGACAACATGCTTACTACTCAGACACTCCCCATTACGTCTACCTGCATATCTGCGCATGTGCTACCTTACATCACCTCACTTAATCTCATGATTGTCTTTCTGTCCGATCTGCTCTTCGTTCAGCTGATATGCTAATTTTTCATTCGTTTATTTTTGATGTCCAATTACAAAAAAAATTATAAAATTTTATATACATGCAAAATGTGTGTAATTTTATATTTTACCCATAGCATTTCAATTTAATGTAATTTAGACTAACAATGATAATATTAAAGCTGGTTTTAAACATCGAATTTTGAAATAAAAAATCCAAAATTGATATAATCATTTTCATAAATTTCTTTTTTATATTATACAAATTTCCACATTGTAATAAAAATATTTACACTTCAATTCAAGACAATATAATACTTAAGTATTTACAACGAAATGAAAATCTGGTAACACATGAAAAAACATAATCAATACTTCTAAAATGTTTTAAAAACAGTTTATTCAATATGGCTATCTAATTTCCAATGTAGCTATAATCAAAAATTTATTATTTCGCTTTGTATAGTCTTATATTTTTCTCTTGATTTTCATGAAAATATAAAACTTCCAGGACCATTTTAATGCTACTACTGAATCTCGGTGCTTACGAAAATGCTGCATTTAGCTAAATTTTTACCATTTAATATTAAGTTTTCTATTTAAGTTATAAAAAATATTTCCAGTGTGTTAAAAAATTGCTAAGGATCTATTTTTTTAAAATTTATAATGTAATTTTGTATTTCATTTTGATCTAATTTATTTCAATTTGAGATTTTATGCGAAGTGATCTATTACAAAAGCATAGCACTGCCGACATTTTGGGATGTACAGTTAGGTTTTGTGTCTGGGAGTATTGGTGCAATTGACTCAATTTCTTCATGCTATAGTTTGAGTGCGTGCGTGCGTGTAGAGAGAGGATATTCAAAGAACAACACATTTTATACTTATTTGCATTCAGTATTGTGTCCATGCAATATATTTCCAAAAATCTTTTATTTCCTTTTCACTATACGTGGATCTATTACCAAGTACAGCTTAAAAAGCTATCCAATATTTTTGTTCAATACTTTAAAGTCAGAATTTTGTGGAAATTCACCCTTCTTTCAATGTACAATAGCTTACATTAAAATGAAATAAACAGATTTTTAAATTGTCTTACTCAATACAATGAATTACATACAAAGAATAATTAAAATGAAATGTTATTTGATAGATGAGTATTTAACAGAAGGAAAAATGGCTCATTGCATGTCCTTCAAATCAACCTTTTCCACCTCCAAAAAGAAATCATGTAAATATACCTATTTGGCTGGATGATAATAATTGTTAGATTGGCCTAAGTTTAATCACTCTTTTACTACGATTTGCTTTAATACTAAGAAACGAGTATCATTATGCTATCAAATTTGACGACGGAGTTGAGTCTTGCCTTCACATCCCATGCTGAAGATTTCCTTAGTTGAAATAAGAGTACTTTTATCTTGGCAGGTAATTCTTTTACTTTTCTGAGATGTCTCATATGTACTTCAATCCCCTACACTTTTTCTCAAAGATACGTATATCATTGTTGGAGAACTATAGCTTGAATTGAGGCATGTATACATAGCTCTTGCTCTTAAATGTTGATTTCGCCCACTTAAAATTTTTTTAACTATTCTTTCGCTGAAATTTCAGTACCTTTTACAGCATAAAACAGTGCCATTTTGTAACGTAAAGCAAAAGTAAAATTTTCTTTTTCGTCATAGTATTTACAAATCTAAATGGTAATATTTGTCCATGAATACAACCTTTGACAATAAATTTCGGTGAATGAGGTGAGAACGGCCAATCTGAGCAACACTGGTGGAACAAAACGCTACACATGCATAGAGGTGGGTGTTGACCATCTGACCCCCACCGTTATTCAGTTGAGACTCATTTGCGTTCCGTGTAGGACTTGTTTTACAAACTGCTTATTTAGTACGTTGGTTCTTAACTGAGAACAGGAAAATGAACGAACAAAAGATCAATTTAAAGTTTTGTTTTGAGCTAGGCAAGGCATCAAAAGAAACTTATGCGATGCTGGCGCGCGCTTATGAATATCAAGCACTGTCCATGAAGTGTGTGTACGAGTGGTTTGCCCGTTTTCGAAAAACAAGGAAAGTGTTTCTGACAGTCCCCGTTGCGGAAGACCGGAGACCTCCATCAGTGAAGAAAACATTTAGAAAGTGAAGAAATTAATCACTAAAGATCGTCAATTAACTCTGCACATGATAACTGATCAACTGCAAATTAACCGTGAATCCGCGCGAGTAATCGTTACCCAGAATTTAGGGATGAGAAAACGTGTTATCGATGTTGACGATATTCCTAACATCCAATGAAACGTGACAAGGCGTTTGAACTCTTTTTCAAAAGAAGACTTCTTGCAAAGTTTCCTACATTTATAGCAGATTTCAACCCTGCATAGTTATGGAGGTGGCTATTTAGAAGGACAATTAGGTAACTGTCGTTAATATTTTATCTACGTTAATGTTACGTGACTATTCACCGGAAATTATTGTCAGAGGCTATATATTTAGTGAGTGAGTGAATATTAACTTCGCAATATTCAGCTACTCGAGGGCTTTTGGCGACGGTCCTCTCATAAATATATTTAAGTAAACTCTCAAAGAGTGCAGGTCTTGTTCACAAATGGATTTTGAAAATTTAAACATATTTCAGTACTCCCCATAAGCAATTAGCCTAATTGACCAAGCTCACGAAAGCAATACGTCTTCAAATTGATGTGGAAATTATTTTGTCTTTATTAAAAAGCTTCTTAAATAATATTCAGTCAAAAAGTCTTAACTTAATTGCAGGATTTTTCTTTAATAAAATATTAAAATATTTATTATTGGTTCCATTTAATCAAAAATAACAATTTGTCGTCTAATTTGGAACAAAATTTCATAAACTTATATGTACTCCCAACCTACTCAATTATGTAAAATAATTTATTAAATTTGTCAAAATAAATTTGTTTCTGTTTTATTGATAAACTCTTAGTATATCTTAAAAGATTACAGTTAAAAGTATACTAATAAAGTACTCTTTTCACTTATATTAGAAAGAATGAATTTTTAATAATTATATTACATAGCTCTATTATTTATAAAATATTTCTTGCATTTATTTGTAATCCCATGATATTTCAATTGATATGCACTTAGCACCAAGCTTTAAAAAATAACTTGAACTGTGCATCATTAATTAGATCTTAAAAAATATATCAGCATTATAAAGTTAATTAACACTTCATTATTTTCCTATAAAATTGAATAAAATATTACTACACTAAGAGATCGTAACTCTCCCTTTAGCAATAGAAGAAAAAAATTATTCCTTTCATACTAATTTCGCTGAATATATTTAAGTACCAAACTTGAGCTTTCGCCGCTGAACAGATTTCAAACTTTTTGAAACAATTGATTAATATACACGAAACAAATTCCTTCAAGTACCATGTACACAAAAATGCTTTTCTGACGCAAAGCACTGGCTCATAAATTTCCTTCTATACATCTAGTGAAGTATATTGCCTGCTTTATGCCTATAAGCAATATTCCTTTACCTAGCATAAGAAAACTTTCAAAATCGGCATTTTAAAGAGTAAACGATTTTAACAGTTTTCATCAAAAGCGGGATTAACAATCTCTCTCAAAAGAGGAAGAAGGGATGCTTCAGACTCCGCAATAATTAATAACCTCCTTCATTTTCCTACCACCCCTTGAGAATGCTTATAGGGGAATGAGAAGGGGGTTGAGTGAGCCGACAACTTGAGGAGAAGTTCGTTATCAGCGTACCGAGGATGGATCACTTTTCTAAATCTTGTGGTTCCCTCACTTCGACAAGGTAGCTGCCCCCCTCTGCAATACATCAAACGCATTGTTAACGCTCTGCACCCCCCACCTTGCATCTAGAAGCCCTATTGCCCACATAATTAAGTGCCCTGCCAGGATAATAACGTCCTCCTTACGTTGTCAAAAGCGTATTAAACAGCAAGTATCATGTTGGAAGGTATAAAAGGGAGTTTGAAAAATTAGCGATGTCTTTAATCATGTAATTGCTGGATCACAGGAGTAGAAGGTTGCCTTGTTTTCCCGGAAGGTAAATTGCCACTTCTCTCTTTTCTCTCTTTCTCCAGAAAAGTCCCCCTTTTCCTTATTTCCTCCTGGAACAGTTTCGGGAAAAGTTAATTGGAACGGTTACGCGTTTTCCTTTTTGAAAAGCAACCCGAACGAGGAATGATTGAAAGTATTAATTTTAAAACTTATGGCTATGGGATCGAACCGGATTTCTTTGCCGGAGAGAGCGTGCGGTCTTTTGAAGAGGATAACGATAGTGTCTTTCTGGAAGGAATGGCTTTGGCTTGTGACATCTCTCCAGGAATGAATGAGAGGAAAAATGTTGAAAAATTATTATTTCCTATCAATTAAGATTGATAAGTATGCCCTCTTTCACGGATCATTAATCGTTTGAACCGGTCTTTCATTTTCAAAAGATTAGTTGATTCCTCCAATAAATCCCCCTCCCCACCCCCGACCTTTTTTTGAAAATATGTAGTGCTTTAATTGTATAAGTGGCTTAAAAGTAGTGCTACAACGACAATAATTTATTTTTTTCTCAACAGAGCACTTCAATTGATGTCATTTTTCAAGATAGGAATCAAATTTAAAATTTCGAAATTCCTATGTCCCTATTTATTTAATATAATTGGTATTTAGATATGGCAGTACTATTCCCATATAGATTTCGGCTAAAAAAAGAGAGTATATATAAATGTAATATATATACATACACCCTTTACATATATACGAGGCATTTAAGTTTATATAAATGTGCTTTTTTCTTAATGTTAACTGATATCTAGTAGCACTGTCGTTATTAAGTGTTTTAATATTTTTGCAATATAAAATGAAGGTAAAATCGTTATATTAATTATAAAATGAATCCTTTGAATAGTGCCGTTATTTCAGTAATTCTTTGACTACAATAAGTAAAAAAAAGTAATTTATAATAATGCTCATTTCAACAGTATTTTCTTACCAAGATAATTGAATTTGCTTTGCTTGTTTTTATTGCTGTATCATTGGTAATTAATGTTATATTGTCAACGTACTCAATAGCTACAAATTTGTATATATTTTTCAGGAAAAAAGTATGTCTTGAGTGAAAAAATTTCAAAAATATTCTACACCAGAGTTCTAATATATAATAATACATTACAAATAATCCTTCAGTGATAGAGGAAAACTACCACTATTTTTGTATAAAAAATCATAGCGAATTTATTATTTGATTTAAATAATTTTCTTTAAGTTCAAAATTAAAAATTATTAGAATAGTGCTATTTCTTAGAATATTTTATTTATTGTTAAACTTTAATTAAAGGCAAATCATTAATTTTAAACTTCGCTAAATAATGTATTCGCTTTTTTTTTTTTGCTTTTCTAAGAAATTTAAAAAAATCAAACAAGAGTTCAAAAGTTTTATTTTATAGAGATTTCATCATGTAGCAGCTTTTCTTGACTTTCTTGCTCTAAAAAATGCTATGAACTAGATGTTACTTGAGAAAAATGCGATTCCAACTAGAATTGATTATAAAATTAATTAATTCATTTTTAAGAAAAAAATTTAAAGAAAATTAACAGAAAATAAACAATAATTTAATGGGACTTTAATGAGAGAAGTTCTATGAGTCAGTATTAAAAATGTGCTGAAAGAATTTTCATTTTTTATGTTTGGATTTTCATTGAAAAATAATTGAAATATTTTTTTATTTATTTCAAATTAAGTATTTCAGCTATAGTATTAAGATAAAATACCTGAGAACAATTGTTAAATCATTATAATATGTAAATCTATTTCCATTTCTGTATTCCAAATAATCAAGTGTTTCATCGATAATTATTTCTTTTGTAACTTACTTCTTTAATGTAAAAGTATTAGTAATTTCAGCATTTTCATAAGCTAAAATTTCGCTTACAAGAAATTGTAAATGACAACGTTTACAAAAATTTTCTAAAATTGTATCTATTTTTAATAAGATTAATCAAGAATTTAAAATTCAAAAAATTAAATTAGGATAATTGTTATACAAAATGAAACAAAGTATGTTAACATTAATGCCATAACTATATAAAATTGTCCTTAAGTGACAAAGAAATAGTTAACCTAATTTGTGTAAGATAAATGCGGATTGAAATAAGTTGAGAAATAATCATGACAAAAAAATCAAATTCGTAAAACGAATAATGCTAAGATTTCTGTCTTTCTAAAAATAAGATAACAATCTAGCATGCACGCTATTATGATATGCAATTAGATTAAATAATTTTGAGCAAAATAATAATCCTCCAGTTTTAACATCGCGCTCGGGCAAGCATTAATCTAAACTTAAATCAGTGGTGCAACAGTCCATGGTGGGCCAGGGCCTATTGAGCTCATCTCTAAGGTGCATGGACAGATATTCCGGACAGGTGTTGATTCTGACGTGAAACTCTCAGTGATAAGTTTACAAACAAGCTTGGTACTCATTTACCGACTCACTGAAGGCATGAAAGGCTGAGTCGACCTTGCCCATCCTGATGATAGAACCCCGGACCTGTGGTGTGGGAGCGCGCTTGGACAATGGGCAGTATCATGTATTAATACTGGAGTAAAAAATTGAAAAATTGAAATAATTTAGAACATATCCTCTTTTTGAGGAGAGTTTCTAGTGTAACCAATTCAAAATTTTATATCAAAGTGATATGAATTTTATACTAAAATATATAAGTTAAAAGGTAGGTTGCATTTTTTTTACAAGGTAGGGCTGGAAATGTACCGGCTACATCCTTATAGTTATATTTTAAAGAGACATGAAGCTTAAGTCTCTTTTTTTGTGTGTGTTATCAATTGATACACATTATAATAAATATAATAATTGATATCAATAAAAGAAATACAAATCTCCTTGATGTGTTTAAAAATCTAATAACTATATTACGTAGTAAAAATACGTATTGAAATTGTAATATCTTTGAGTGATATAACGAATGTGTATAAAAATTTAAAATCTGATTGTGCGAAAATATCTTTTCTTAATTTATAGTATAAGAAATAATATCAAACAAAAACATTTTCTTAAAAATTCTTCAACTCAGTTAAGTAATTCGTTTTCTTAAAGTATTTTTGGAGGGTTTAAATATGTTTATTTTTTTGGAAGTACAAATTATTGCCCCGATTTTAAAAAATCACATAAGAAACTACTGCACATATTACAATAATGATACAAGAATGTAAAGATAAATATACCAAACTTATTTTTCTCTTACAAATATTCGACGTGTGACGCTCTTGTACACGACATACATCCAATCTTTAATCCAGTTTCTTCCATACATTTTGTAGCATCACTCTATCAATGATTCGTAACGTTGCACAACTGCTTACTTGTCCTCTGTTGTTTGTTGTGTCAATTACAAATAATTCGGCTTAAAGTTTAAATTTTTTCGTAAAATTTTAAATGCTGTTTTCTGGGGCATTCAAGTTTACATGTGACACCTCTCGTAGATTTCCGTGGATTTCGAACAAAACTCTGCCTCACCATCTATCTCTACTGTTTCTTCCGAAGCTCTCGTGCTGCCGCTGCTTTTCTTTTTAAATTGAGGTACCTAGCAGAATGCTCTTGTTAGCTGCTACTTCTTTTCCGGAATGATTTCCAAATGCACCTTGCACTGAAATAACTGAGGGAAAAACATGCATACTGTAATAGGCAAAAACTCTTTACTGTCATGGTCGCCATGTTTGGTTTTCAATCACAGCGATCTTGAATGTGCTTTTAATCTTTGACGGGTGAAACCCTTGGTGTATTTATATTCATGTATCATTTATTGTAATATATATAATAGTTTCAAAAATATGATTTCTTTAAAATCGGAAACATCGTTTATAATCACCCAGTATATTTCAAAGATAAGCGATATAATTCATATCATCCTCAAATAAGATATATTACAACAAAATTCAGATATTTATTCTTCATCTGTTTACAAACATACCATCATTATACTACTTTCAGAACGTTTTTCAAAAGGTATTGTTTTGGTTAAAGAATTTTTTTTTACCTAAATCCTAATCCTGAGTAATTTGTTTATATCATTTGAACGTTATACGTTCAATTATTATGAAAAAATGCAATATAAATCAACGTACTTTTCTCTATAAATACTCTAGAATATCAAATATATATACTAAAATATACTTTTAAGAATGAACAGAGAAGTAAATAAGACTTGAATGGCTGCAGAACAGTAAGATACTGTGATATCATGAGCAAAAACATAAATCTTCTTTCTCAGAGTCAGTAAAATAAATATAATGGACCACAGACAAAATAGAGTTCAATATATCCTCCAATAACTCTATCTAATCGTACAATATATAGCAAAAAGTGCATATAAACATTCGGTTTATCTCAGAATGTCAATGGCTCCCTAATAACGATAAAAATAAACGGACGGCTATCAACAGCTATTGGAAAGAATGGTAAAAATTTATGCCTTTTTTCCTAAGATTCTCAAGAAAATATTTTTAAAGCTATTTTAAGAAGTAACTGGCTTCTGTGGATGAAAACCATCTCTTTATTCTTGAAAGCAATTTTGTCGTTTCTTTGTATAAAATATAAAATTGGATAAAGAGAAATGCTAAGTGCGTTGAAAAAGTACTTTGTGTTTTCATACAAAGATTTCATTTGGAATTTTCCTGCGACACGACTGGAAGATTGGAAAACTCTATGGCTGGGTCTTCTTTTTATTGCAATGAATAAGAGAATTTTCATTTGTATCGAAATATTTAGATGAAAGAAAGAAATATAAAATGGGTCTAAGAAAGCTTTATTTAGATGTATCATTGTATTTATTTTGACACTCACTAAATATCATCGTAAATTTGTCTATTTATAATCTGTAAATTTATAATACTAATATTTCTGAATACTGAATGTTTTATTATATTTAAATATTTTAATAAGATAAAATAATGAGAAAATTTTTATATCTAAAATATAAAAATTCATAAATTTTCATCCATTTATAAATTTTTTTCTTTATTTTCTAAAAAATGAAAGTAAGTAATTTAAAGAACGAAAATGAAAAATCTGTATTTAGTATAATTCGCGAATTTTTGCTATTTTCTTAATTGATTTATTACATAAATTAACATATTCTACGAAAAATTTCTTTAAATGTTTGATTTTGAATGTATTCTTTTTTCACATAAGAAAGGCATTTAAAATTCTAAAGCATTAGTTTCTCATTAAAAGTGATATTGATGTTGTTACTTTGTGACTATACTATTTCTATTCAATAAAAATAAAAAGTTTTTCTTCTAGAATTGTTCTAAATCACTAAAAGGTATAAGATAAGAATATTAAAGAATTTTCCAATTTCCCTCCAAATTTTAAAGAATAGATTAAAATTTTGATTTAAGCTTTTTTTAAAGTGCATTGTTTAATACCAATACCTGCTAAAATTTCTGTAACTTTGATATTAAAAATAACGTTTGTGTTAAAGATTATTGCATGTGCAATCAGCTCAGAAATAGACATACTAGACACTTGAATTAAAACTGGACTAAATTCAAAGCCCTGGCTCTCTATAAGTGAACGAATAATAGAAATCTTATAAGCTTTGCAAAACAGGTTTATTAAAAGTATTACATACTGGAAATAATTTTTTAGAATTTTGCATCTTAATTAATATATTTAATTTTCAACTGATGGTAATACTTTTTGAAATAAGTTAAATGCTTATAAATTGAATGAATTTTATGAGAAAAATTTTTATGAATATTTCAGTACACTCATTTACTATTATGTCACTGACTGCTAATTGAATGTTCTCTGAAAAAGTATGCAATTCCTCTGTAATTAATACAATTTTAATAAAATATTGTAACTAATTTTCTCATGTTATTCCTTTTTTAAAAAATTTGCTTACAATTCAGAGATAAAATCTGCTTATGATAGCATTTTAAGGTTACTCTCAATGGCAGTAAATGAAATGCTGAAAAGGTTAGCATTAAAAATCTATTACTTTTAAGGTATAAAATTTGTAATTGCTGTAATATATCATCGTTAACTATAATGAATCCGTAACTTAATTGCGTGAGGAGTACGATCTTTTACAAGGTTTCCAAGATCAGTTTAAACTGAAATGTTAATACTTAGCTTCATTTACTCATAAGAATAAAACTAATTACTTAGCGCTTAACAGAATGTTTTAATGTGTATTTGAATCAAAAGTCTTTTAAATTTTTGATGGGAGAAAAGTTAGAAGATAGCATTTTCCATTCATATTTCACATTCATTACAGAGATCCATGCACTTTGGATCATGCAAATGTTATGAATATTATAATTTCAAAAGGATTTGTATAATTTAAAAATATATTTTGTTAAAAGTGTATTTGGGAGGAAATTTTATGTGAATGGGAAGAAAATTTATAACGAGAGGAAAAAAGGATGCACAGCGTATTGGCTCAGTTTCTGTAAATGTAACTTTCTAGCAATGATACTTTTGATGCAGGAAACATGTCAGGGTATGTTGATTGTTTTTAAAGTAGTTGAAAGATAGGTTTCATAGGCGTTGGTTTCGAAAATTATATCTTAACAAAATTGTTTACCTAAAAAAAACTTTCTCCTTGTTCAGATAGAAAAAAAAAATAGAGACAAATTTCAAAGTGCCTTAAAATGTGCTGGTCATCTCTGATTCTGATAGAAGTGTTCTGCGTTTAAAATAATGCTGAAATTCTTAAAAAATATTTTTAATCTTTGTGAAATTATAGTACTAGTATTGTATAGAGAAGAAAATAACGTCTCATTGTAATTCAAGTTTCTAATTTCAGTTTGCTGAATCATTTTGTTGTTTTACAAATGTTAAACACATATATTTCACAGAAATGTTGTTTAAAAAATTATTTTATAATTAGGAATTACTTTAACTGAAAAAGGAAACTCAAGTGCTAAATTTTTTTGCATAGAATATTTTGAGAAAAAGTAACTAAAATAATTTTTTTCTTTGTTGACCTAAGTAGGAATTGACTTAATTTTTTTTATGTTACTGTATTTTATTATACATTCACGCATTTGAGTAAACACACACACACATACATATATATATTTGAAACTTTATAAAAATAAATTAGCTAAAACCTAAAACTGAAAAAGAAATCAAAATATTCGTTCTTCTTTTCCAATCTTATCAATTGTATATTTATTTATTAATTTAAGTAAACACATATTTAACATTTAAACAATAAATAAATATTTATTATGTGTCGGCATGAATAGAGCATGATGAAATTATTTTATAATATCCAAAACTTTTGTTGTTATGAAATTATAAATGCAACTTTTCATATGACTCTACAAAGAAAAACATTTTTTTGTACTGTCCTAACCAATAAAAGTGTATTATAGGTATGAAAAGGTTTTTGATGTTATGTAAAAAGTTTTGTTTCTTAAGGTATTACATTTATAGAATAATCAAATTATGACAAATGTATTGAAATATTGTAATCAATTAAAAAATTCTTGGTAGTTGCTACATGACACAAATATGTTTTCTCGGTATCTTCAAATTAAATTTAGTAGTTATTGATCAGGCATATTAAGAAAACTTAATAAATGTTGCTCGATTATGTGAATGAAAATAAAATATGGTTTACTCATGATTTAATATTAAAGATTTTCAAAAAAAAGTTTAATTTAGCAAGGAATATAATTTAAGATCAAATAAAATTACAATGCAAATAATGCAAAATTAATGCAAATAAAATCTCTGATATTTAAATTTTGATTTGACGGAATGTCAAGAATCATAAAATCTCATGCTGCAAACAATGTTATCTAAATCTAAATAGCATCACCAAATTAGGTTTATTTTCAAAACAAAGGAGAAAAATCCTTTTTAATCTAAAATTTAATGACATATGTCACGTGAAAGCATAAATATATTAAAAACAATATTAAATTCCTTTTTTTGGTGAATTTACTTTTTAGTCAATTAAAACGTACGTGCTTGAATTTAAATCTGTATTTATACTACAAAAAAAACTAAAGTTTATTATTATAAGAAAAACTAATTTTATAAAAAAAATAAATTTTAATAGAAATTTACTTTTTATCAAATTATATTTTTTAACACAAACTGGTTTTTTTTTTCTTTTCATACCTTTAAATATTAGCATTCAGTATAAAAATTTATTCACAAAAAATACGAACAAATGTTTGTTTTCTCGATTAAATAAAATGAAGAAAGCGTATCTGCAGTATTTAACAATCTTTCAAATGAAACAGAAAATTTATTTAGCACAACAAAATAAATTATTCGAAAGTAATTAAATGTTTAATTTTAAATTAACGATACTGCGTATTGAGTTAGAAGTAAAGTAAGTTTAATTGCCCGGAAACCAATAAAAACAGGATAATTTATTTCTTGTGTGTCTTAGCTTTAAAGTACATATCTCTATAATAATTCAGTATTATTAATTGTTCAACTCCAATTAACAAAAAAAATTGACAATTCAAACTCAAGTTAACTGAAGTATATTTGAGAAGTTTTTATACGATATGCCGCAATCTAACGCCACAATTATTCCCTCAATTGAAATCACGTGATTAACTACCACTCTCATCAGAAGATGACACTTAAATCCTTTCAATTGCTTTCTTATGAGCGATTTACCAACCGAATTGATTCCCCAGCCCTAATCTAATCCATGCCCATGACGTTTTTTAACCGTATATTACGCACGAACCGGATAGGGGCAGAGGTGCCGTTTTTATGGTCCTCTGCAATTTCTGGTCAGTCAACCCCCCTACCGAGTCATTTCGTCGGATTGGCCTATTAGACCCAGTATAGGATTGGTTTGTCGATAAGATAAGACAACGCCATTTCTCCAAGCCGGAGATCCACCCCCTTTTTCTACCCCCTTCCATCCAATTCCCAATATTCTATAACCTTCTCGCTTTTCCAACCCCCTTTTTTTATTTATCGATTCGGCTTCTCTTGCAGGAGAGCCTCCCTTTTTGCTTAGTCTATACGTTCTATCGTGAAGTACGCTTTGGACGTTTATGAATATTTATAGGTGCATTTGGGAAGCCAGTTCGGCAGTGGTTTCTTGATAATAAACATAATGTTTCTGCAGGAAGAAAAAAAATAGAAGTAATCTTTGCTTGGATATTCATTTCCTGATAGAAGGACCGATTTCTTTTAGAGTACAAATAGCATCGGCCTTTGTTTGTGGATGACTAAATGGCAGCGATATCAATGTGCTTTATCTTTAAAGGTTTTCCTAAACGATGCATTAATATTCTCGAATATTAAGGAGGCGTTTAATGTTTTAAGCGGTGCTTGTGTTTTGGTATTGGTCATAAATATTTCAGTTATGATGTCGATGGGGATTGTGTTCTTAGTTTCGTGTCTTTTTCTATGATATTTTTAATTGATACTAATTAACAAATATTGATTCGTAGTGGGAGGTTTAGTACCTATTTGCTTAGACTTTCATAAACTGAATTTTTAATATCATAGGATTTCTAATAAATATGCTCTGTGTCTTATGATTTAAAAACATGAGAAGAAATTTTGAGACCTTTATATAGAGAGATTTAGTGAACTGTATGTTTTTTCCTATATTGCCCTTAAATTTTTTTAATATTAACTTACTGAATGTATGGTTTCCTTATACAATACAATAAATATACCACTATTAAATCCAACTGTTAAATCTATTTCCGGGCACCTGTTCATGCAATTAAGGCTTAATTGAGTGGGTTGTTATTAATGTAGCATTACAAAACAAAACGAGGGTTATTGGTCTTGTAATTTTAAACCATGGCGTTCCCACACAGTTTCTTTGCAGTAAAACTAGGGCTCGCGGCCATGGTCACTAAGCTACCGTGGGTACCGTAGCTTAATTTTAAACCATGGCGTTCCTACACAGCTTGTTTGCAGTAAAACTAGGGCTCGTGGCCATGACCACTAAGCTACCGTGGCTACCGTAGTTACGGCTTTAAGCGATGGAATGTGTAAAAGGAAGCCAGTATTTCAAGAAAATCCATTATATACAATATTTTGAACTGTTATATGTTTTTATGTCTGAAATTGTTAAAATTTAGATAGCATGAATTTGTATTGTACTAGCCATTCCCTGACAGAGAGAACCCATTCTGATCGTCCAACTAAACACAATGGTAGTTAGGTTTAGTTAAGTAAAATATGAAATAGATGTTAATTTTATAGACATCATACGTTAAATCTAAAATAAATATTGAAAAAATATTTTAAATTTTACATTGCGATAACTTTTAAAAATGAAATAGTATATAACTCTATAAAAGATAAAAAGACATAAAACTGACCCAAATAAGGTTCAAATTATTCATACTACTCACGTTACAGAATATGAAATGTACGAATGTGCGGCACACTCTTTTGCAATTTTATTACGGATTATTAACCGATAAATTATTTTGTTGATTTTAATATATTGTTTTATAGAATCCAATATAAATTAATTTACTAAACATATCTATTTCATTTCCAAAATTGAAGGGTTTCAATCACATATTACACCTTACAGCTCTTAAAAAGGAATGAAAACCCATTATCACGTTTTAAGCACCTTGACCACAGATTTAAACCTTAAAAGTGAGATAAAGATCTAAAAAAATTTATTTAAAGAAGTCACACAGAGTGTTCAAAAGGGTACACTAAAATGTTTAATCGCAATACGACAAGTAGAGGGGGGGGGTTACCTTCAAATATATTAATATTCAAGAAGACCCACCTAGAAAAAAGTCTAAGAACCATCACATTTTATATAGAAGCAAACTTCTTTACTTATTATAGATTCAACTTAAATAAAAAAAATATATGAGAATTGTTTGGTTTACTTTTAAAACTAAAAAAATGAGAACCGTAAGCATCCATACGTTATACAATCCATAAAAAAAATCTTTCTTTACTCCCTAATGCATAGCTGGACGATACGTAGGGTTGGCCTATCTAAAAAAGTATACCAACTCCTTTACGCAGCTCTTTTCCTTTACACTTGCTTGTTTTGTTTCGTATTCTCTGGCACACACAAGATAAGATATAGTGGAGAGTGTGTGTTTCGCCTAGTAATGGCTGTTTTTCGAGATCAGAAATCCAAACACAGAAGGCAATTCAAGTCAGAATCTTATTTACCGCTTTTCGATATCTACAACGATAAGAAGTTGGAATCAGGTAAATTTCTCCCCAGGGACTAGGGTAATGTATGAAATTCTTCTTTATTGATGATATTAAGAACTTTTAAGTATTCGAATGTGTTCGACTGCTTGATAAATACTCCATGCATATTTCTCTTTTTTACTTTATTTTGAAAACACTAACAAAGAATTTTAGATATTTAGTTTTAGAATCACATAGATGAAATTAAAGCAATATATTGCAGAAAAAAGAATATATCAAACAGTTAATTGACAAAACGCATTTTATGAAACAAATAAAAAAATGTTTTGTGCATTTCACTGAAAAAGAGAAATTCACTTTTGGTGGAGATTCACTACTTTAAATAGCTTACCCGGAAAGGGTTATTAGTTAAAAAATAAAGACATCTTTGCTAAGTGTTAAATAATTTTACGCAAAACGTATTTAAGAGGGAAGCATCATTTAATAATGTCTTAGATAACAGGAAATATATTTTGTTACTCATTTTAGCAATATCAGGTTATTTTTATCTTATTAAAAATACATTTAATATATTTATTTTCTATATCTATTATTTACGCACTCATTGTATAAATATGCTATAGAATACATTTAAAGTTTTAAAGTTAAAATAAAATATTATCTTGTTTAGTGTGTGTGTGTGTGTGTAACAATATCGAACACTATTTATAACCTCATGGATTTACATTGCTGCATTTTTCTTTCAAAAATGATTTACGTGTTTAAAGATTCTGTTTCTTAAAATAAAAAAAAACAGTTTTTTTCTATTCTATTTATTGTATTCGTTATTTGACACAAAGTAAATAATCATAGCACTAAAAAAATTCCCATACGGAAATTTACTTAACAAACGTAACTTAAGTTAATTTTCTATTCAAAAAGTAAACGAAAATCTATTATTTTAGCAAAGAATTAATACCGAATCTTTCATTCAGAATGCTAAGTGATCTCTTCATTGTTTTTGTTACTCTATTAAAACTTTCCAAAAGTGGCATAATTTTTATAATTAAAATAAATATAACTCTGAATTTCACAAGTCAAAATGAAATCCTTATTTTAAACAAAAGGACAATTCTTTCTTGGTTTTCTGAAAATATTATAAATTAGATAAGAAAAGAAAGGTTTTTTTTTGTGTTTTTCAGTAAAAAAAAGAAAAGAAAAAGAAACTTTGAACTCTTCATTTCTGACAAATAAAAATGGCTAGATTTTTGGATCAAAGACCTTACTTTCCTCGAAAAATAAATTTTATCACACGATAGTCAATAAAGAGAATAATTAATGGTCTAACACATATATTTAATGCAGCTTAACTTCCGTTTTATTCTTTTACCTAAGTAAAAATGTGCTAACTTAGTTAAGCTAACTTAAAGTGCTTGTTAAATATATCCAAAAAAAGTATTCGAATATATATATATATACATACATAAGCTAATTTATATATTAAATTTAATAAATTTTGCTGTGAAAAGTTAAAAGGAATATAATTGATTATTCCTTTTAACTTTTCACAGCAAAATTTATTAAATTTAATATATAAATTAGCTTATGTATATATATATATATATATATATATATATATTCGAATACTTTTTTTTGGATGTATTTAACAAGCACTTTAAAACATAAAGGTGCTTAGTTAATTATCATTAATACCCATGTTTTTCAGAAGATATTTCTTTAGAGTATTATATATTTTTATAAGCATATAATTCAGGTTAATTAATAATCTAAGCTCCCTTGCCTTTTTCAATGTTATGTTTAATTCTTTTTTGCTGAGATATCTAAAATTAAGGAGATTGATTTAAGATATTACAAGTAAAGTTTGAGTATTTTTACTAATTTTTTTTGTCTATTCTGTGCTACTGCTTATAATAAACTATGTATGTATTCTTTGAATACTCTAAATAAAAATGGTTCCTCTTATTGGTTTTGTTAAAAATGAATAGTTCTTTAATTTTTTTCAAATAACGATATACTTTTCTTAATTTTTCATCTTAACTAAATTTTGTTTCTAAATAATTGATTACTAAACACTGACACTTACTCCTTAAACGCTTGTCCATTAAATAACTAAATTTATAACTCAAGGCGATTGATACCATCTCCTCAATTTTTTTTATTTTTAATATTTGATATTTGGTTTAATTGTATTTCATAAAGGTTAATATTTAATAATAATTCCATAAAAAAATTTTAATTTGTTACAAAATGTTTGTAAAATTAAATTTTTTTTTTAGCTTTTGTAAGCATTCTTTAAATCCCTAAGGCTTTTTAAATAAGTCTCTTTTCTTTCAAACATTTTTTCCAAGTACCTTATAATATACTACATAAAACTATGCATGGTTTTTTTTTCTGCTGGAGCTCTTTAATTTTTTATTATTTTTTTATAGTTAAACTTCCAAAAATTCCCAAAAAAAAAACATTAATTTTGATTTTGAAATTTTTTAGTAAAAGTACTAAACATGTTAGAGCTAATTCCATGCACAGTTTTGCAAAATATATATTTCAGAACATGTATAAAAAATTTCAAACCCATACTTCAGTTATCAAAAAAGTCTTAGGGTTTTGAATAACAGTATATGTACAAAAATTCAACATGGAGAAATATGAGTTTGAAGTTTTCATTCCATGAATAGCATGATATAATATTCATAGAATAGTCTGAAACTTTTATGAAATGTTAAATAGCTTATTTAAAACTACTTACCATAAAAAATTGCACAAATGTAGAACAATTAAACAGTATACTGCCATAATGAATATATAGAAAAAAACGAATGAAAGATCAATATTTATCTTAATCAATAATATCATAAAACTTTATCTTAATAATTATAAAAAAAATAAATACACACACTTCAGAACTAATTCTATGCTCAGAGCTAATGCATAACATGTACAAAAGATGTTTATGTCTTTATTTTTTATTTCCATGATTTTAAAAGCCTTCGCATGTTAAATATTGTACACGAATAAAAGCAAAATCAAATAACAATTTATAGGTAAAATACATCAAAATCTAAGAACTGTATATGTGCATTTTCTTAAATAAATATCTTAAAATATTTTAATAATAAAAGTGTTGAATATCGCACACATGGGATATATATCACCAAAAACAAATATATAAAAATGAGAGAGTTTTTCTATTCTTGCGAATTAGATTTTTAATTATCTGAGTTATCAAAATGAGATTTAGTATTTGTGCTTTTTGAGAATCCGTTTTGAAGTTTTAATTTCATTCATAATAATATCATAAAAAGCACGCACAACTTTTAAATCTTGACCAAATCCATTTCATCTTCAGTAAATAATTCATAAACTAGAATTTTTGCATGAATTGCACAATTCTTTTTTGAAATGATTTATTACTGCATATATAATGTCAATCTCATTGATGCGCATTAGAAAAACAATTGATTCGTTTTTTATCAGGCTCTTTTCTAGCAGATAATCTGAAATGTAGGCGTGGTAGTTGCTGATTAGCATCAAACATTGCTCCATTACTTATTGAAAAATGTAGGTAAAGCTTTGAAATTTTGGAGGCATATTTACAAAGATTCGGTTTATCAAATAAGCCAATAATTTTTTCCCGACAGTTTAATGATTTTTAGGGTACCATATCGCTTTAAATCGTTTATGGATCTTTAATCTGTCTATTTTGCGAAAAAAATTGTATTATTTCTATTATATATTCAATTATCATTTCAAAAAATTAGCTGTACATTTTAATTTAAATAACTTGCATTTAACGTCCTTAATATTCTTCCCGTGTATTTGATAATCTTCCACCACTCAAAAATAAAAGGCAAATCTGAACCATTCTGCAAAATCAGAAATAAAACACACATATACAAGGGTACGAAAAATCCATCTCGATTCTCCCATTCCAGAACCCCCGTGGGCCAAATGTTCCAAAAGAGAGAGAAAACCCACTTTCTCCAAAAGTACTATTTGATTAAATTACTACAAAATGAATGAAGAGATTTTTGTTGCCTTTCTTCACATTCCTAACCGCCAAACCAATCTCACAGGCATTACTATTATTATTCAGGGCTCTGATTATGAAAAGTTTGGTCAATCTAAATCTTTCCCAACACTAATTATGAAGCTGTTTGAACAATGTAGGACTGAAGAAGGGGGGGGGGGTATACGTCCCGCTACCCATGGGTGACTTTCGCTTTATAATCGTCAGTGTCCCAGTCTACTCTTACCCCCTTCCCAACAATGTCGTAGTCCCAACATCGTTTGAACTGAAGGAAAATAAATGACAAAAGCAGCAAAAATGCCTCCCTTATGCCTCTGGGACTTAGCAGGCGGCAAGGCCTTCACATACCAGACATTTTGTGCATGGTGAAAGAGAGATCGAATATTTAAAGCTCTTTTACGAGCATTTTGGGAAAACGATGCGTATTTCCAAGTCATTTAGCTGATTTTCGTAATAACCACTCTTTTCAACTGCATCTCCATTGGTGGAACAAATAGTAATAAGCGAAAAGAGGATGGCAATTGCTTGCTGTTCGTTCCAGTAATTTCTCTCGTGGGGTCTAGACGTGAAATGTCCTGGAGTGACTATTTTCTGATGTGTTTAAAAGCTCACTTTGGAAAAATGATACGGCGGAATGTCAATTACCAATCAAATGATCGGTGATGAATTTTTAAAAGCGGTAACGATAGATTTTGGAATGTAAGTGGGGAAATGTATCTAAATGTTGGGTTGGAACAATGTATTCGACAAGGAAATGGTGCTGAAATATCGTTTTAGAATAACGTTCTTGTCATGATTCGTTAGTTTTGTAAGAGATTTTGTGCCGTTCCACACAAAATTAATTTTTGATCGGAAAGGCATTCATTGGTATACTTTACGGATTCATTATGTTTCAGATGTATAATGTGTGCCTCAATAAAACGCACTTCATTTTCTTTTATTCCGCAAATTTGTTTCTTCAAAGATCTGAAATTTGTTAATCTGAGACTAGTTGTTATATCTTCACAAAATATTCGTGTTTTTCCTCTTTTTCTGATTAATTATTTATTATCATTTGTTCATGCGTTTTAGTAATTCATATAAGCTTAGTACTTCTAGGGTTGTTTTAAAATTTATTTCAAGCGTTTTCCGATCCTTTTCTTTATATGTGGTGTTTTTATTTCTTTGCAGTTAATGTTTACTGTAAAGTTTGAGAATTTTCATGATATCTATTAAAATTTTAATAGCTATTTTCACGATAAAAACTATTAGCATTTAAAAATGTTGTTAGTAAATTCCACAATATTATATATATTCAAACATGTAGTTTTATAAGAAGGTTTTCCATTTTAATAATAATGTTTTCTTATATTTCATCATTTATTCTTCCAAACAAAAAAAAATCTTTAAAAAATAATTTACTATACATAGATATATAATACACGAAATTTATTATTTTGCTATTTTTCTATAATCATGCAGTGGATTGAAAGATTCGAAATATAAGTTACGTGCATTTAAAACATTGTTGCTAATTTTCTTTTTTTTAAAGTGTGATTTTAAATCTTTAAAGAGAAATACTTCCGCACTTTCTAATCTATTTCTTTTTTTTTCTAATTTACTTTGTAAACGTGAAACCTAATACAATCTTACAATTAAAAAATTTTATAAAAATAAATTTTCGTGATTTTTAATCGAATATTAAGAAAATAGAAATCATTGAAAAAAACTCCTTATTTAATCATATTTCTCTTCTAATTTAATTCGCTAATTAAATTTATAGTTTTCCTCTTTTTATTTGAATAATTTAGATAGAAAATCAGGATTTAAATTATTATTTTTTTGATTATTTATCATTATTAATAAATTACTATAACGACATTACTATATTGCTGTATCTGTCTAATTTTCAATCTCAATATTTTTCCGGTTTTTTTTTAAATTATAAAATGTATGCTATTTTGTTAAATATAAAAAAATTACAATATTGTAATTCATAAATCATCTGAAAAACTAACGCAATTCTCAAAACTAACTTCACCTTCTAAAAAAACATATATCGACTCATTTCTTAAAAATAATCGTTCGAAACAGTTTGCTTTTATATCAGAATACACAAAAGAATTAAAAACTCATAACTAAAAACAATTCTATTATTGAGCTTGTATGTTTTTCCATTTCGTAAGAACTCAGAAATTTTTTATTCATAATACAATTCATGTGTTACACAATCACTATAATAGATTAGTATAATTTTTGCATAACAAAAACATTAACTCTTTTTATTACTCCACCAAAAAAAAGCTCTAAGTGCCATTTCTTAATGTGCCATTTTAGTCAAAATATTCCGCTATTCCTTACATACAACATGACTTTTAACCTTAGATTTCCCACTGTCCAATGACCTCTGTAAGCCCTCTGAACGTCTCTTCCACTCCTAGAGCGACAGTTGGATTCCATTGATCTGAAATATGTATTACCCAAGTTTTCAACTCACCAAAACATTGCTATTTAATGGGCATCATTACCCCATTACTGCTAATGGCGGGCGTTAAAGTAATCGCTTTAAATAATAGCTTTAAAAATAATAGCCAGTCGATATCCCTTTCCCTTGGTACTAAGTATCTCCCATCTCATGTTTAGACCATTTTTCCGATAACTCGAGACTGTTGGATATTCTTCGAGCGTCATGGGACATCTACGAATAATACGATTAAGATCCTGGACTAGTAGTTGGAGAGACATCCAGGTCCTTTGGACCTAAACGACCTAATCAAAATTCTGCAACACTTTGCAAACCCGTACCTGTATAAATGACTTAATGAAGCATAATGCCATCTTAGCCCCTTGCAGGAGAACATAAACGCTTAAGAGCTAGTGTTAACAGCTGATAATGTTTGAGTTTTACTCAGGAGGAATTCAGTCGCAACGGGTGCAGGCGTTTATTGGATGTTGGGTGATTTTAAATAGTGCCATTGCAAAAATGTGTCGCCTGTTCTAGGAGGACAGAAGGCTTAAGCTGTGTTCTACCCCCTACTGGATTGATTATTAAAAGGAATCACAAGTCAACTCGTGGTTTTCCCTCTTGTTATCACGTGTAGCTTAAATGCAGGTTTACGATGGTAGTTTCATTAAAAAGAAGAATAGAGCTAAAGTTACTCATCTGTAGCGTAATTGCTTTAAATTATATTTTATGGTAATAGTTTATACTTAGTATGAATCATATTACGTTAGGAGAAATTTTTATGAATGTTAAATGTTCACTGTTTCATTTTTTTGGAAAAAAAATATGTTTGGAACCGTGATTTTGAATAAACGTATAAAAGATCAATTTTTTCGATATTTTTTTGTCAGTTTAATTAGAATACTCATATAAAATCGTTTTAATACTATTATTACAAGAAAAAAAATTATTCAAATATATTAATATTTTGAAAAAAATTAAGACAAAGTAACTTATATTCAAAACATTCTTCTTTTATGGGAAATGTTTCTTTTCAAACAATAATTTTCCTATGTATATATATATCTAAGATTTTGTACAGAGCTAAGATTTTTGAAATACATAATTTAGAAGAGGATTTATTTATATTCGAATATAGATCAGATTAGATAGATTTTAACAAAAAAACACCGGATATTATTTCAATTAATCCTAAGTCAAAACTAAATAATTATTTAAAAATTATTAATTTACTGAAGATAAACAAACAAAATGCATTCTGGCGTAATAAAAAATAAAATTAACATTTATACTAATATAATACTCTTATAAATGTATCAGTACGACATAATGCATTTATAATTAATTTAACAGTACAAATTAAGAGGAATTTTGATAATTATCAGTGACACCATGGGTTTGTCATATATAAAATTATACACAAAAATTAATATATATCTTGATAATTTGTAAGGTTTATAAATAATCCCTCAATTGCAGATTAAAAGTTCAGTGATTCGATCCCCAATGCCCCTGTTTTCCATGTAGGATAGCGTATGTGATGTATTGGAGGGGGGGGGGGAGAAAATGAATAAATAAGAAACCTTCTAAATTAAATAAATCCTTCGCAAACATTGTCAAGGTTCTTTTATTGCTTTCCAAAGCCTTCGGAATAATTTTAAGGATAGAAGTGCACAGAAATGATCGTACTTTGGAAAGACGTATATATACGTCCGGCGAGTTTAACGCACTGGTTGAGTGGGACGTATATATACGTCGATGGCACTTAAGAGGTAAAAGTCGTATTGTAGCTTTAGCATCAAAGTGTAGTATTATTGAATTTCTTCATTGTTGTTTGTATGGAAGGGAGGTGCGATGAGAATTATGAATGAATATTGAGTCGCAAATATTGAAAGTTTGAGAAGCACTGACGTGCACGCAGGAAATATGATTTACAAGTATGCCAAGTATCTGCCAAGTATCCAAGTATGCCAAGTATCTGTGTTTAACAAAATATGGTATAGGATTTATATTCGTAAAATACTTCTTTTTTTAGATGTATGTTGAAAATTCCTTAAAAAATGTATAAATTCCAAATTCAACTACATTTTTTTAAAACAAATAAGTACTGCTTTGATTTAGAAATGCTTATCAACTTTTGTTACATGTACTTATAGCAATAGATAAAAGAAATATCAAAGTATTTGGCATAATAGAAAAAAAAAGCTTTTTTGCCATTTTAAATGAAGATAAACTCTAGTTATATTTTTTTTTGTCTGAAATAAATCAGTTTAAAATTTTTATTTGACATAGAGATGTGAATAAAAACGAAGATAAAAATGATCATAACTCTGGATTTTTTTAACTTAAAGCGTTCAAATTTTCTGAGATTATAGAAAATTATATAAGAATAATTTAAGTTAAAAAACATTTATTTGAATTTTTGTCCGATTTTTATAAATTGAATCTTACTGTGTCTTCTTAACATTTTATATTAACGTATCATCCCCCAAAGAATTAAATTTATGAATTACTAAAAGATATCAAGAATAGATTTCGTTTTTTAAAGTAACTTAGTATATATTAAACACAATATGCACGATACCATCTTTATATAATTTAGTATTAATTTTATCAACGTTTTATCATAGTTAATCCTTATAATGAAACATTAGTGACTTTAGATAATCCTTTAATCTTATTTTGCTGAATAAAAGTCTTAAAAATTCATGGAAGACAAAAGAGTCTAAAAATAGTGGAATTCACTGAATTAAAAAAATCTCCAGCGCATTGAAAAAAAACTAGATTTTTTAAATATATATCATGAAGGGATAGTCGAATCTACAAAGGAGATAAATTTATTTTAAAAAGAAAGCTGTGAACGGGGGAAAAAATACTAATGTATAGAAATTGATCAATTTTTTTTAAAAAAAGAAAAACCTTTATCTTTTAAAAGCCCTATAAAAATAAAAGTACCATAAATTTAAAATGAAATTTAAAATATAAAATCTATGATTCCAAAATATTTATATTTTGTCAGTAGCATTAAAAATTTATTTTTTTCTTTTTAGCTTTCTTAATTACAGCATGGAGAATTAAGTGATATTCGTGTTCTATTTAGAATTTTTTTTAATGAAATATGAGAAAATTTTCATAAGTAATTAAAAAATATTTTGCAGTGAGATAAGGCAGAAAAAATGATGAAAAAAGATAATTACTTATTCTAAATAAATTAGAAACAAGTCTAAAATGGCTTTAAAGTCAATTTACTGATGTTGAAGTTTTTAAGCTAATTTGTTAAAATCTTTTTTTATAAAGATGTTGAAGTATGCTCCATTAATAGCCTACTTTCAAATTGCCATATTTCTTTTTTTGTTTTTATTTTAATACTCTATCCAATTTCTATTTTTAAGATAGAATGCTAATTAGAAAGTTATCTCTTAGAGAGAGATGAGGAAAATAATTAATAAAAAACAAAAATAAATTATCAGCTTGATGTAAAAAAGTAGAGTAATACAATCTCCAGTATTGGTTCATAAATATTCTTACTGAATCAAAAAAGCATTGAGTCATTTTTTCAAAACTATCTACACAGACATTCGTGAATTGGATCATAATCTAAACATATTAACGTAAAGGATTTTAACAATAACTGCTAACTTTTTAGCAGTAACTGTTGTTACACATTTATCTTTCAAAATTATTCACATTGGAACAAAAACTACATTAAAAGAATTTAGTTTTCAAGTTTGTTTCATGTAAAGCATAATAAATATAAGGTTGTTGCATATGAAAAGTCGGATTTTTTTTACATGTGAATATTTATTTTTCTGTTTTCGCTATGCCTTTATTTTTGGCCTAACATCTGTTATAGTTATATTGTCCATTATCACAGTCACATTTCAACAAAGATTTTCTCGAGAGTTCATTTGTGAATAAACATGATAATACTGCAAAGGTTGAATGCAATATACAACCTCTGACAATAAAGTTCAGTGAATAGTCCTGTAACATTAACGAAGATGAAATATTTGAAATAGTCACTTACCGTAACTATGCACCGCGGAGATCTGCTATACATGTCCTAAAAACTTTGCAAGAAGTCTTCTTTTGGGATGGAGTTCAAAAGCTTCGTAATGTTTCGTTCCATGTCAGGAATATCATCTCAAATATCTTTCCTTCCAAAATGAGTTTGAGTTGTGGGAATAGGAAGAAGTCTGGAGGATTGAAATCTGACGCATATGGTGGATGTTTATTTGCACCCCCCCCTTTTTAACAAGGACCTTCTGACGATAATGTCTGTGTGAGAGGGAGCATTGTCGTGAACAAAAAACCATGAAACTTGTTGTGCGTACTGGTTGAATATGAAGTACCCTACGTATCCCCTCCCACGTTTGTTTCATCCCTAAATACTGGGTAACGATTTGTCGCACGGATTCACGGTTAATCTGCTGTTCATCAGCTATCATGCACACAGTTAATCGACGGTCTTTCGTGATTAATTTCCTCAATTTTTCAATGTTTTCGTCACTGACGAAGGTCGCCGGTCTTCCACTACGGGTTTTGTCTGAAACTTTTTCCCTGCCTTCTTGAAAACGGGCAAACGACTTGTACACACACTTCGTGGAAAGTACTTGATCTTCATGAACACAAATCAGCATCGCATAAATTTCTTACCAAACTTAAAACAAAACTTTAAATTTATATTTTGTTCCTTTATTTTCCTGTTCTCAGTTAAGAACCAACACTTAGTAAAACACGTCTTACATGGATCACAAATGACGCTCAACTAAAAACAGTGGGGTCTGCCACTATGCATGTGCAGCGTTTTGTTTCGCCATTGTTGCCAGATCGGCCGTTCTACTTCGCTCACCGAACTTTATTGTCAGAGGTTGTATACCGGGGACACATCATTAGCAATTGAAAAGTGCAACGTTAGTGAGACAAATATTGGTCTGGAGATTTTCCTTTACAAAATTAACCACGTGGAAGAAACAAAGTATCTGAAAAAAATGATGCCTTGAAAGCATTGGTGTCAACGAATCCAACTGTGTCTATTCTCGCCCAGTACATTGATGAAATGCATAAAAAATTGAAAATTATACGCCCATCACTTGCTAATCGGCAGAGCCCAATTCTTCTCCACGACAACTCTCGGCCGCCTACATCATACAAAACAACTGCAAAATTAAATTAAGCAAAATATGAAATTTTGCACCACTCAGCTCATTCACCCGATATTTCGCCAACCGACTTTCCTTTTTTAAAACATTTAGAACAATTTTTACAATATGAAAATGAAGACAGTCTGAAAAATTTCATGTTAGAATTTATTGATTCTAAAGACCACAGTTTTTTAAGTCAAGCATATAGGCATTAAAATTAGTTGGGAAGGTATAAAGACTCAAATGAAGCATATTTTGATTAAATAAATAGCCTTTGGAAAAAGAAATGGTTCTATAAAATCACTTAAGGGTTCGACATATCATACGCACCAACCTAATATATTGAATTAATTTTCGAAATTGTGTAGTGTAAACAAATACACTCTATTTCGATTCCGGCTGAATAACAGATACTATTAAAAAATCATACCGTACCGTAAAATTCGACCTATAACGAGCACCTAAACATTCAAGCTGCAATTTTTAATTTTTAGGTATATTCACCGTAAAACGAACACCCTTTTTCTTACGAAGAAACCATAAATGTACGTATGTTGGCTCTTATGTTTTGAAGTCATTTATTCGTGGTATTATCCCAGACTTTTAAAAAAATAGTATTCTTCAAGAACTTCAACTGTTAAAAATCATAAGGTATGACATTTTTTTCAAATAAGCTATGTAGGAGTATATTTTTTTTAATTTTAAAGCTAACATTTTTATACCCGTATAACGCGCATTCGTAAACTTCTACTTTATTTACGGTGTTGAAAGTAAGCGTTATACGTCGTATTTTACGGTAATTACTTTTTTTAAACTACCAAACACACTTTTAATTATTATCAACAAATATATCTACAATTCAAGTTTCGGTTCTTCAACGTAAACATAATGAAGCACAAGACTATTTTATTCCATTTCTCAAATTACTATAAAAAATTGTGCCTTATTTTTTTTAAAAAAAATAGAAAATGAAGCTGCTAGTAACAGTGGTTTTTCTTGTCATTCTTTAATCTACAACGAAACTAGAGTTCAAAAAACTTTTGGAATAAAAAAAAATTGAAAACAATCATCTTTTTTTTTCTCTCTCTCTCTTTCCACCCAGAACTAAAGGTACAATTGAAACAGCAAACAAATAAAATGAAATGCAATCGATTTTTCTTCCAAAGCCTGAGGCCTACTACGCTTTATACCTCAAAGCCTCTTCAATTTGAAATTGATCAATCAAATGTTTCAGAGGCTATGGATACTTGTTGATCCGTTTCATTCTTTTTTTCCCGGCCAGTTTCTGTTTACTTTGAAAGTAAAATGTATTTTGCACCAAATTTCCAACGTTGGACGGGAGGAGAAATTCCACCAAGATTTTTCAGGTAATTGAGTTACATCCTTGACTCAAGAATTCTTGAGCAGTGGATGCATAATGAAAACGGATGGTGGCAGTCAAAGAATATAAGTCAGAGTAAAATTGATTTTTTTCCATTCCTCTCTAGGTTTGGAATTCTTTTGCGTTATTTTACATTGATTTTTTTCTCTCTGTTTCTTTGTTTCGTTGTTACAAAACAAAGAATCTTCGATGAATGTATATCTCTTGCTTCAACATGTATTGTTTCATCAACATTTTATTGTGTTTCTTTTTTGAAGTGAATACTTGAACTGTAAAATTTTGCCCATGTATTATGTGTCTTGTACGTATCTATAGTTGGCATTACATTGTCGATATTAAATTGTCACTTTATCACAAAAAGTCAGAAAAAAGTTGAATCTAAACTAAATTAGTGCATTAATTTTAATACTTTAAAAACCAATTTCTTATAAGTTCCTAACTATGCTGAAATTTTATAATAAATTCATTTGATTTAATATAAAATGTATGTGATTTTTACTTGTTTTCAAGGCTCAAACACAGAAATAATGAATAAAAATGCATACATTCGCGCACTCAGATCTAGATCTATGTTTCGAAGCTACTCAGTGATTGTGAAGTGGCTCATAAACGTTAATGAATTTATATGGAACAAATGCACTATTGTTAAAGTTCAGAAAAACTATATTAAATGCTACATACACATCTAAGTTCTTATTCATCCTCTGTACATTCTGTAATCTAGCTGCTTAGATAAATGTATAATTTTTAATATGCTTTAAAGGGTGATACTTAACAATCATCTAGAAATATTTCAACAAATTATTTTAGTAAGTACAATAGTACTTATTTTAATATTGTTCCTTATATATGCTTCGTTGTAATGTTTTTTCTTTATTTTTCTGCGCAAAGGGTAACATTTTCTTCTTGTATGCTTTTTAATAACAAATAAAAAAAATTTAAAGACATATGATTTTTTAAAAATGGTTCTCACATTTTAGGTTTTAAAATACATGGAAAATTTATATATATATATATATATATATATATATATATATATATATATACAGGGTGTCCAGCCTTAATGTGACCCAATAGCTAATTCCCGAACCGTTCGGTTTAGATATGCACTTCCAATTTGAAAAATGTTTTAAAACAGGTAAAGAATGTTTTTACCTGCTTTTTGAACCAAAAAACCTATTTAGAAAAAAATTACAAAAATTAATTTTTTATATGGTCCCCAGGTCTTATCACTTATATTTAGGAAAAGATGCAATGCACAAAAACAAAGTAAACACAAAAAGTTTCATTTTATTATGATAAAAACTGGCCGAGTTATGGAACTTTAAAAACCACATATTTTCTCCATTTTCTCGGCCATTTTCAAGAAGCTAGTAAGGGGCCGTCTCCAAAGTGAAATTACTTGGAACTCAGGAAACTTTCGCTCTTGCTCGTCACTTTTATGTAAATCGTTTTTAAATTTAAAAGCATACGTTAACAATACAACAATTGAGATCTTAAGAAATAAAATTTATTCTGTGTACGTGTAAAACATAGAAAAAATAAAATATTTTGGACGAAGAAAACATTTCAAAAGCAGTTCCAAAAAAATACGCTTATATACTGCGGCTTCAGTCTGATTTGTTGCGTTTTTGCAGATCATGACGAACGTTAAAAATCGGTTGTGTAGTCACTTGCAATTGCATACAGACGTATTTTAATATTACGAATTCTAGTACGGGAGAATGAGATGTATACAAATGAAGAATGCTGCGAAATGGTACTGTTGTATGGGCAGTGTAATTGAAATAAGAGGGAGGCGGCAAGACTTTATGCCATTAAATTTCCCACTCAAAGACATCCATCTTACTGTACAATTGCCCGTGCTGTTCAACGCATGTATAAAACTGGGAGTTGTCATAGACGTATCCCCTTGTGTAGTGCCACACCTCGTCCATTCACCATTATTTAAGTTAATTTGGTTATTCTGATATAATAATGATTGGCGCATCGCTCCACATTATGCTATAATTTGAATGGAAAATCCTTTATTATTTTGCTGCTATTTGTTAAAACAATCTGTTTTTTAATCTTTTCAGTACAAGTTGTATTTCTTTAATTAAATTTTTATTGTTTGCCATACAGCAATGCAAATTGTCAATCTATGATGTTTACTTCTATGTTTAAAAATAACTATAATGTTTTTCTTTTGCTCTTTCTGTAGATATTGAATTACTGTTCTCTAAACTCTCTCTCTCACACACACAATTTATATACGACCTCCTTTTCTGAGCAACTCGGATGCTTCAAATTTATGTAGGCATAACTCCGTCAGTTTTTATATTAATAAAAGGAAACTTTTTGTGTTTACTTTGTTTTTGTGTACTACATATTTTTCTAAATATAAGTGATAGGACCTGGGGACCGTATAAAAAGTTAATTTTTGTAAATTTTTTCTAAATGGGTTTTTTGGTTTGAAAAGCACGTAAAAACATGCTTTACCTTTTTAAAAACATTTTTCAAATTGGAAGTGCATATCTAAACCGAACGGTTCGGGAATTAGCTATTGGGTCACATTAAGGCTGGACACCCTGCATATGTGTGTGTGTGTAATATTTCAATGATGCAGTAACGACAACTATGGAATTGAACGTCTTTATTGAAGGTACGGGGTTTCCTTTATAGGTAGAACACTGGTACAACGTGTTACAATCCTTTTTAACAGGCAAAAGAACTCGACTTAGGGGGACAACGATATTTAAACGGGGAAAGTGAGAAGATATAGCGAACAGGGGCAAAATATCCAAAGTCATGCTTTTTGGGGTTTTCCAGGACTCTACTGGTTTTACCCCTCTAGACAGAGACAGTATTCAAGGAAGGTTCAGCGACTGGAGGAGAGAGGATGTCGAAATATTGCATTTATTTTGCATCATGCCAGTTTTATTTAAAGGTTACGAATATAAATATCTATTTGTATATTACATATATATATATATATATATATATATATATATATGTGTGTGTGTGTGTGTGTGTGTGTGTGTGTGGTGTGTGTGTGTGTGTGTGTGTGTGTGTGTGTGTGTGTGTGTGTGTGTGTTATAGAAGTACGCAACTTTTGGTATCATCGTCATCTTTTTTTAACCAGTAGTGTACCCTACTCACTCTCGTCAATGAAAGCTTGGAACATTCTTTCCATAATTAGTTAGTAAATTTAAGAAACTGTCAGATTACAAAATTTACAATTCTAATTGGCACCTTAATCTCCACAGCACACTAGTGTGGTGACTTTCACCCCTTGACAGATTCAAAGTGCATCAACCCGTTATGGACTGTTTTCTTTATATCTTTCTTCATGATGTCTATTTGAGATGGATTTTCTAATTTTGAACATCAATCAAGTTGACTGCTCCTGAGCTGGAATCCCCTTCTTCAAACTTCCACACCAATATAAGGATTTTGAGCCTCGTAGATTTTATATACTTCAGCCCCACTACATAAGAGGTCCTCATTATCTCCAGGATTCAAGCCTATACCTCAGCTGGAATAAGGTCGGTCACGTGTTCACGACCAGTCATCCCTACTACCTTATAGGTCTCCCGAAAAATTCGACAATGAATTCACGACTCTACTAAAATATCGCCGAATCTCAGCTGGTTGCCATAGGTCTTTGGCTACTATATTTATGATTTTTTTGTATTATATTATTATTCATGCACATATATTGATTACATAGTTCAAGAAAGGGTAATAATAAAGTATAATAAAAATTTATCTGATAAAAGGCCCGCGTTGCCTTTGTCTTACAAGTAGAGGAGAAAAAAAATAGGTTTTAAAATTAAAAGTTATGTTTTAAAACTGAAATTTAAATTTGGCAGCTATATATTGCCTTATCGGTATCCCAACATAGGCCTTTATAAGTTCTGCCAAATCAGTAATATATCATGATATTAACAGGGACTTCTTAAATCTATTCCTGGGCCCTCAATGAAAAGTAGACCCTACCCCCTACGCAAAAGTAGGTCCTTGGCCCCTACACTAATGTGCCTATGACCTATAAATTTGACAGTGCATAGCATAAGTTGTCAAATTCTCGTACAAATTCAAAACAAATAATAGTGTATGACTTGCAATAAAAAAAATCGGCTCGCCCGATTGCTACCTTTTGAATGAATGAGTAAGGATTGTGTATGGAGGCCTAAGCCTATACAGCGACGACGGTAATCAGATGTAGCTAGTTGACATAGCGTAAGAAATTCCTAGTTTTTCGTACAACACTACTTGAAATAATATTTAACCTTTAAAATTATTCACATCATGACCGTATTAAGGCTAAGTCGTGAACGAGACGAGGCCCCCTTGG
This sequence comes from Trichonephila clavata, assembly GCA_019973975.1. Lineage (NCBI taxonomy): Eukaryota > Metazoa > Arthropoda > Arachnida > Araneae > Nephilidae > Trichonephila > Trichonephila clavata. The sequence goes on from BMAO01031544.1 coordinate 71,832, forward strand.
TGAAACAGGTCCTGTGCCCGAGCCCAGTTAGCCTTAAGACGTTCCTGGGTATTAATGGTGTTTAAAACTATTATTTCAAGCACATAGGTTGAAATAATAGTTTAGCACTAATAGTTTAGCACTACTTTAAATAGTAATAGACTGAGATAATAGTTTAGCTCTAGTTTTAATAGTAATAGCACTAGGACAAGGTTTTCCTTGAAATTTTTCTTGGACTGTATTTAGACTTAAAAACGTTTATTTATCTAATTGTTTTGAAATAAATAGTGCTAATAATTTATAACGTTATTTTTTATATCACACTTGAAACAAAAGAAAAGAAAAAAAAGAGAAATACATTATATAGCTTTTAAAAGGCTAATATAATGTATTTTACGATTTGTTCACTGGATTTCTGATAATAGAAACCCATGAAAAAACCTTGAAAAGAAGAAAGTGAAGAAACCTTGAAAACTTAATTCAATCTTTTATAGTAAAAGTAAAAGCATTTCTTATCCTTGTCTATTATATGAAGCAAATATCATTCCTATTTTTATAACAAAATTAACGTTTTTACTCCATTTTATTAAATACTGTTTTGTGCCCCTCTCAATATTACAAAGAGGTGCCTATTTAATAAAACTGTATCAGAAAACAGCAACGAAATCTGAGGAAAAAGAAAGGAAATAAAAAAAGGAGCCGTGAAACAAAATATTTTTACCGCGACTTTGTCTTCGTAAATAAAGAATTCAAATCGGCAATAAAGCAGAAAATAACCTGTCAAAGAAAAGTCTGTCCAGGAAGCAATATAGAGTTTCTCTTTATTTGCCTTAGAAACTGGATTTTTGCTTCTTTACATACTACACAAGTCTTCGAAAACAAGAAAATACATATAAAAAGAATGTTTTAGTTTTCGATGAAGAAGCTGTCTTGTTTATCTCCAGAAATGTCTATCTTCTCGCTCTCTTGAAGTAGTCTTGCAAAGTACTATGCGAAAACATTCTCATTTATGCCTCTGAGTGTCATCTCTGCCTAGAAATCAAAAGAAACACGGTGTATAAAATTTCTCCGTATGGGCATATTTGCGTACCACCCATTTCAAAAACAGAAATCTAGGCAATTCATATTCTCCAGGGTTTTTTCAAAAAGAACCGCCAAAAAATGTGTTTTATGTACGCGGATGCGTTTGCTACTGTATGTGTAGACAGCGGCAGAGATTTATTTTTGCATATTTTCTTTTCTCTGCCGTGGCAGAAACAAGAAACGTAGACGTACTTCTTCCAGGGATATTTTTTCTTCGTAATAGTTCTTCGTTTCTTTTGAAACGACGTTTTCCTGCTAATGACTTAGTATGGCATTAAAAATGTCGGCTTCTCATTAGAAAAGTCGAAGCTGGAATTTTTCTCTCGAAGTGGAAGTTTCATCAAAAACTTTTTGAAAACTTCACATCCGTTTTTGAAAAGTGTTCTTCCGTTTGAGTGTTGAGAAGAAAGTTTTCAGAAATGAGGAAAGGAAAAGTGTTTTTAATGTTAAATGGAAAGTACGGAATTTGTATTTAGCAAAACAGATTAAAATTGCTAAAAATTTAAACACATTTTGATATGTTTTTGCTTTTTAACAGTCAACATTAAGAAACTTTCAGCTCTGGTTCAAAAATATTTTTTTATTTTTGAGTTTTTACAAAATAAAGTAAAATAAACACTAAGCATTTTATATGATTAAGAATTCATGTGCCAGAAAAAATATTTTTATTAAAGAACATTTATTAATTCCTATGTTTGAAAAAAGCAATTAATTATTTTCTTTAAAAATGCTTATGAAGGATAATAACCAATAAAAAATAAATTGTATTACTAAGTAAGAGAAAAGAATATGCTTTAAATAGGTTTAGAAAATATTTTTGTTTAAGTTTATTTTTTTTCTAAAAAAGATTTTGAAACTTTCTATAACGTCCCCCGTTTTATGTTTCATTCATTCCAAAAAATTAAATTAAAAAAAGACATCCAATGCAAATTAAAAAATTGAACCTAAGTTAGAAAACATTTTGTTATATCAGCAATAATTAGCATAAAGGTCAATAACTACAAACAAAATAGAGTATTAAACTTTATGTAAATAGTAACAATTATAAAAAAAAAATTCTCTAACTACAAATAAAACTTATCGCAACATTTTTCTTATAAATCATAAGTCGCTAAGCCTTCACACTTACAACATCACAGAAGTAACAATCATAAATCGGATATTCAAAATTTTTTTTTAGAGTATTTTCTTGCAAATCTGTAGATGTTAAACAGATGGGATTGTGTGGAATAAGTGTTACTTCTTAATAAGATAATACTTCTTAATTAAAAATACTTCATATTAATAAAGTTATTTTAATACCATTATATTTAATGATATAATTACATCTGATGAATATTTATATAATTTTTTTTGTCATTCTGTAATTACTTAGAAACAAGAATATCAAATAATCTTTGGGATTATTTTTATCGCGTTCCTTGGCATCCTTCAAGAAATTTTATTTCTGTCAATTGTCCTACAATTTTGTTTTCATTATTACCTCTAAAATCCACCCATACTCAATTAATTTAATGTAATTGCAATTTTCTTTTCAGGTATAACAATAAGCGATTTTACTCTAGATCAGGGGTGGGCGGATTTTTCCAGGTTATGAGATACTTCTAATATGTCTAAGGTGTTGCGGTCTACCTAATGGCGTAGGTTTGGCCATTCTGTATTAAAATTATATATTTTCTTTCCTTAATACTTGTTTTTGACATTGTACCACTTTTTTTTAAAAAAAATGTGACAGATATTTTTTCGTCAAAAACACATATAACACAAAATTGTCAATATGAATATTTGAACAACTATGAGCAACTGTTCAATTGTGGACGTATTCAATGTAGCGAGCAGACAAATTTCTTGAACAGATGAATCTGAAACCGACATATGTATTTACATTTGTTCGCGGCCGATTCCCGCATCATCGCGGGTCATGACATCGACTTGAGAACCCAATACCATGGAAAAGCGGGATGTGGGTTGATATCTCAATAGCCCAACCTGTGCTATCACAGGAAGAGTTGATGATCAACATATATTTTCCCCTTCAGTCCGCGTGTGGGGAAAAACTCATTTTTACGGCTGGCATCACAGTGATCGCTCCCCTTCCCTACAGTGACAGTGAACATGTTAAGCTTCGTTGTTCCCTTCCAATGAAGGAACATGTACCATCTACACCTTTCCTTTATCGAATTATTTATGTAAGTAAAGACAGTCGCTTTGATTGTGAAAAGCCGATGTCGGTGTTCCATAAATATTTAGCTTTTAATATGTGCGTCTTAAATCTTAGTAAAGGTGGTCACCCTAAAACGTCTTGGTGGTCCACCAGTCGATCGCAATCGACTTAATGTCCATCTATGCTCTAAATTAACTGAGGTGTTAAATATATAAGATTCGTCGTCAGTAACTCGTTGATATTTTAATAAATTACTTATCTGAAGTCTGAATTCTTCTTTACTTTTGTTTGAAATTCAATTTTCTATGATTATTGACAAGCCACGCTCCTCGAAGCTCTATGAATGGTTACGGTTGCCAAGTATTAATGGTAGCTAGCTTATGGTTGCCGTTGCTTCTGTCAAATCAGGATTTGGATTCCTGGTGCCGCTATGAAGACCTACCGTGTAAGGGGTCTGATACACATACATCAGATGTGGGCAAACTTTTCCTGGGTATGGGCTACTTCTAATTTTTTCGACGTGTTACTGTCTACACAGTTGCGTAAGTGTGTGAGCTAAGATAAGATCTACAATATTTATCATAACAATAATAAATACGGAATATGCACTTACCTACATAAGAAACACTTTTAAGACGGTGTTTAAAGCAAAATGCAAAATACAAACGTGATAATAACCATAAGTATAATAATATCAACTATTGCATTTGTTACGAAACAATTCAAAATACATTAAAAAAGAACATTTTCAGTTAGTCCTCGTAGTTATAGTCACGCGAAGATTTTGTCTGCATACTGTTAACCGATCTTGAATATTACGGTATATAATTACTAATTGTTAATCTTCAGGCAGTCACCCCAAAATGCCTTAGAGGCTCACCAGTTGATCGTGATCGACTTAATGTCCACCCCAGCATTAATCTGTCGAGGCTTAAAGCCCTCATGTTAGCATTGTGAGGAAATCAAGAGAGAAATGTACCAGGTCAAGTGTCGTCGTCGTCACTTGATCTTGGTTCAAAATTACAAGTCCGTCACCAATAGTTCTGGTATCAATCAATTAAAACCCTACGAAGACTATTGTGACGGACCTCGCGTAATTTGGAATAAAGTTCAAGTGATGATGATATAACGTGATATGTGTTCTACTCCAATCTTGAGACTCTTCCACACTATGCTAGTAGGAAGGTTATAAGACTCAGCAGCATTATCACGTGTCAGCCCCCCTATTCGACAGGTCAATAATGACACTGGGTTCTAAGCCCACTGATTGTCAGAGAAATAGTGCTGGACAAGAGTTGGCAAGCATGCTCACTCGTGTAGTGTGGGTGTTGATTGCTTTTGTACTTCTTGTGTTAATATTTAAGCGAGAATTTTTCAGAATTTTATAAAATTAGTTATTTAGTGTTGCTTAATAATAATTAAAATCAAGCGACATTAACCAAGCATTTATTACCTGTGTAATCTATTACCTGCGTTAATCTGTGTGATCAAATATCATAAAATTTTGAAGATTTTAAAATATCATACAAACACTTGAATTTAAGGCGATATGGTACCCTAAAAATCATCAACCTGTCGAAATTTTTTATTGGCTTATTTGATAACCCGATTGTTTATAAATATGCCAGAAAAATTTCAAAGCTTTATCCGCATTTTCTTACCAAGTTATGGAGCAATGTTTGATGCTGGACAGCAACTACCACGTCCACATTTCAGATTATCTGCTAGAAAAGAGCCTGATAAAAAATGAATTAATTATTTTTCTACTGCGCATCAATGAGACTGACATTATATATGCAGTAACAAATCATTTCAAGAAAGAATAGTGTAATTCATGCAAAAATTCTAATTCGTGAATTATTTATTGGGGAAGAGCAAATGGATTTGGTCAAGATTTAAAAGTTGTGCGTGGTTTTTATGATATTATTATGAATGAAACTAAAACTTCAAAACTGATTCTCCCAAAACACAAATACTAAATCTCATTTTGATAACTCAGATAATTAAAAATCTAATTCTCAAGAATAGAAAAACTCTCCCATTTTTATATATTTGTTTTTCGTGATATATATATATATATATATATCCCATGTGCGCGAGATTCAACACTTTTATTATTAAAATATTTTAAGATATTTATTTAAACAAATGCACATATACAGTTCTTAGATTTTGATGTATTTTACCTATAAATTGTTATTTGATTTTGCTTTTATTCGTGTACAATATTTAACATGCTAAGGCTTTTAAAATCATGGAAATAAAAAATAAAGGCATAAACATCTTCTGTACATGTTGTGCATTAGTTCTGAGCATGGAATTAGCTATGAAGTGTGTGTATTTATTTTTTTTATAATTATTAAGATAAAGTTTTATGAAATATTGATCTTTCATTTGTTTTCTTCTATATATTCATTATGGCAGTATACTGTTTAATTGTTCTACATTTGTGCAATTGTTATGGTAAGCAGTTTTAAATAAGCTAATTAACATTTCATAAAAGTTTCGGACTATTCGATGAATATTATATCATGCTATTCATGGAATGAAAACTTCAAACTCATATTTCTCCATGTTGAATTTTTGTATATATACTGTTATCCAAAACCCTAAGGCTTTTTTGATAATTGAAATATGGGTTTGAAACTTTTTATTCATGTTCTGAAATGTATGTTTTTTAAACTGTGCATGGAATTAGCTCTAACATGTTTAGTACTTTTTCTAAAAAATTTCAAAATCAAAATTAACGTCTTTTTGAGATTTTTTGGAGGTTAAACTACAAAAAAATTAATAAAAAATTAAATAGCAGCAGCAGAAAAAAACCCATGCACAGTTTTATGAAGTATATTATAAGGTATTTGGAAAAAAATCTTTGAAAGAAAAGAGACATATTTAAAGTCTTAGGGTTTTAAAAAATGTTTTAAAAAGTTCAAAAAATTTAGATTTTACAAACATTTTGCAACAAATAAAAAAAAATTTTGTATGGAATTCTTATTTCATATTAACCTTTATAAAATACAATTAAAACCAAATATCAATTATTAAAAATTAAAAAAAAATTGTGAAGATTGTACCATATTGCCTTAATGAACTAAATTGTCTACCAATAGTTGATTTGTATATATAAAATTATATTTACACTTTATATATTTATAATTTTAAATCAGTTCACCGCTCTTTCTTGGACTTAATTTTTATAACATTTTAATGAGAGAATTATACTTAAAAATTTCTGGTTTTTATTACGAAATTTGTTTAAGGAATTCTTTTTAATTTATTTTTCATGAAAAGATATAGAATTGTTTTTAATCTATTTAAGAAAAATACTTATTTTCCCTCAAGAATTTTATTTTAATTTTTTTCTAATATTAAAAAACACTCAAAAAATTTAGCTCTTGAAGCTTGTTATCATTGTTACTATATTTATAATAACAGTTTAATTTTAATTCTATAAAATTTTAAAAAGGAGATAATTCTACTTAAATTATCTTTTCATGTTATTCTTCCAACTTTATAATGCTTAATGATGTCAAAAGTTCAAGTAAGAGCTTAGAAAATCAATTAAAAGTTTTATGTTCATTCTTTATATTTCCTTTTTTTCAAACATCTGTAGAAATTTTCATTGTGATAATTATTTTTAAAAACATAAAAAAAAAACAGTTTACTATTTGTTTACCGATTATCACTTTAATGAAAATAAAGTTTTATTGAATTTCACATAAGAATGTATAATCGAACAGTAAAGCAGCCCATTTTGTTTTCAGCATTTCAACTTCGTCCATCCAATTATCCACTCTCTTGTTCACTCTCACGAACTTGCCTCCTAATTATGGCTGGATTCGACGTTATTAAATTTTCTAACTGCATGTGTGAAAATCATAAAGTAAAAAACAAATAACATTCCAAATTCAATTCGAAAAGTCTGTGGCTACTCGACTCTCATCCAGAAAAGCAATCAGTTCGTTCTTGCAACGCAAGACCCTCTCCACAGAGACTTAATTCCACCCTCTTGCAGTGTTTGCACTGGCTGTTCCTGATAATCAGTTGCAAATACACTTTATTCCCGCACTGTGGACTATAGGCGGTCGTGAATTACAAGTTCATTTCTGAAGTGACTGCAAATTAAAGAGAAACCGAGTTTAATTTCTTTAGTAAACAACCTTAATTACCTCTGCTTCAAGACTGTGTTTAATTAGCAAACTAATACTATATACCAGAAAATTGTACCGGTGCCGTTGTTGTCGGGGAAAATGAAATTCTCTATTGTATCCATCACAAGGAAAAGCCTACCCCTCCGCAAGATAACAGGAGAAGGTAAGAAAGCTAATTTTCCTTGTTTAGATTTCATTTGAAAGAGGAGCGTGTTTGTACAAGTGAATTAAGAAATTAGATGTGTACATTTGTTTCGCCTTGATGGCTCTTTTGTAGGGAAGATTCTCCACCTACAAATCGATTCTACATCTTTGTGAATTATGGGAACGAATATGCCAACTGTATTTTTCGCCATTACAAAATTTATTAATTTTGTTCGTCAGTCGGATTTAAAAATAAGATTTCTGTTTTATCATTTAAATTAAGATTTTATAATTTAAGATGCACTTATATGCATCTTAAAAATCGGAAAGTTTGCTTGTGATGGAAGTACTGTTACGTTCATCGGTATTTGAGGGTTAGAATAACATAAGCCATAATCAGAAAAATTCTAATTTATTATTCTATCAATGAATTCTAACAACTCTAAGAAATGAACATTTTATTAAGTATAGTTGCAAAAGCACGGTAGAAGAGATACTTAATATTTAATTATACACAATTCAAATAACTTACTCTTAGAACGTTTTGGTAATATACTATTCTAATTATAGTAATTTCGTTCTCAGATATTTGACTTTTAATCGTTATTAATCTAATCCAACTTATTGATAAATCGTCAATTAACAATCCTTAATTATTCAACAATTAATCGTCGAGTAACTCTCGACTACTTTTCGCTAATCACTAACTACTAACTTCTAACTCCTAACCACTAACTAACTCCACCTACTTAAAAGTTAATGCTTAAATATCATCCTTCATTTACATAAACCGTGTCTTCTTCTCCGCGAGAATGTTTTCAATAGAACAATATTTAAAAGAAAAAGTTTTTCCCAAGATCATTAGCAGGAGGCTCGCGGATAGACCCGTTACAAGCTGTTCTTATATTTTCGTTAAATTCTCCAATTGATTATATATTTATTAAAATATTGTACATGGTGGTTTCCGAAAAATATGGCTAAATTTACGAAAATTAAATTAAAAATATAGACGGTTTTTAATGTTCCATAAAGAAACTATTGAAGTTTCTGTTCAATTAAACGCAAACTAGATGGCACAACATCCACGCGTTTTACAATATTCTCATTTCAAAATAGCATAAGCGCAAGAATAAGCGTAAGCTGTAGAATGGTTTACCAAATTTGAATCTGTAACATATGTACAGAGTATATGGGCACCACCACACTTGAGTTTGGATGTGAGAAAAGTTGTCGATGAAAATTTCTCCTGACGATGGATGGGAAAAGGAGGTCCAATACCATAGCCACCAAGATCTCCAGTTTTAATATCTTCGGACGGGGATGCTGGGATACGTGAAAAACACTGTTTACCAATCTTTAAATCGAAACACTGATGAACTGAAAAGTCGAATCATAGCTGATATTCATGATGTTGATCATGCAATACTTCACAGAACGTGATTAAAAATCTCGGATAGACTCGATATGTTGCGCGAAACTATTAGAACACACATCGAAATCGTGTAATAAAACATTGAAAAGAAATTAATAGTTTATTTATCGATTATAAAAATTAGTAAGGAACAGTATCTTTACTTGTTTATTTGTAATTAATATTTAAAAGTGCACTTTTTTCTTTTCGGACACCCGTTATATTCAGATTTGTACTGTTTACATTTATTTCAACTCAAACCCTTTAAAATGCCATGTAGCTTAAGGTATCCGACTACCCTAAAATTGTGAATTCTGCCAAAAATTGACAAATTTCTTTTATGATTTTATTTTATAAGCCATCTTATTAGCTTTATAAAAATACCAAGTTTATGTTTATTATTTACCGTTCACTACAACAGACACCACAAGTGTTTTAGTAAAAGCAGATGCCATTACTTTAAACAAGATGTCATACTTTAAAACGCGTTTTACTCGAAATGTGATTTTTTTGAAAATGATCAAACGGGGACAGCGATTGCTCAAAGAGTTTTGAAAATAATTAACTAAATTTTTTTTGTGTAAGTTCTGTATAATAGTATAAGTGTTTTCACCTTCAGATTTGGCAATCGCTGTTTTATTACAAAATTTACAGTCCCTTATGTGAATATAATCACTTTTCTAAGCAATTTCATATGATAACTAAAATAAAGTGCTCTAATCTTTGCAAAAGCAAAAATATCTCTTATCCTGAAGGTCATTTCAAAAATAAATAACATAGCAACACATCAGAATTGAAAAATTGAAAATTTGTTCATAAACCTTTGGCCTGCGTTTATGCTATTTTTTGTAGATTTTTAACCATTTTTAGCTACATATTTAATAATAATAATTTCTTTTTATTTTCTTAATTTTAGCAAATTTTTCTTAAAATGTACTAAACAAATCTAAAAACTCAAAAAAAATCGCCATAACTCCATTTTTTTTAAAAAAAAAGTTGTCGCAAGTGGTCGGATACCTTAAGCGTCACGGTCACGGACTTGTAGCTCGTGTGTCATAAGTTCGAGCCCTAGTCCGCTGAAAACCCGCCATGTTGCGTGGCTAATGCCCGTTGAGACACAAATTTCTCTCCTTGGCATGGTGTGGAATTAGGAGACGGGATGCCAGCTCAGGTGTCCTCCTCGTTACTTGACCGTGGCTCAAAATTGTGAGTTTCATTGCCAGTAACCCTCGTGTTGCCTTATAGTGAGATTTTAGTAAACATACACAAATTCCTTAAATGACATTTAGAAAATTTAAGAAGATTTTTTGTTTGTTAACCCTTTATCTACGACGGTACTTATAAGTACCCTCACTTTGAAATTACATAGAATATCCATTTTTACGAATACTTTGACGACACTTAGCAGGAATATTCTTTTAAATTCACTCTTCCAAGATATATGCCAGCATGGGTTCTATGATGAGTATTTTAGCGGGAAAGTCGATTAGTTTTATAGCAGAAATTGCGTTTTCAGCTGACATTTTGATCGGATTGCGAAGATTGTCATTTTTGTTCCGAAAAAGTAGTTAATGTCAAAAGGTAAGTGTCTTATTTTAATTTTGTAAGTTAATGACGATCTTAAAAAATGATTTGACTATTTATTGTAAGTGAACAGTGTACATAATTAACTTTACAGTTGAATATCTTTAATTCATTAATTAGGTCTAACTGATTAAATTCCCAAAGTTAAGTACATTGTGTGTTTATGTATATCCCTTAATTTTTAGTGTAGTGATTAAAAAAATTATATTGCATGAAAAAAAAACTGCTGTAAATCATAATGAGGTAGATAAAGGGTTAATGTGATTTACACTATATTCCGGCCGGTTGCCTGAAAAACAAACAAAATATTATTCCTTTAGAGTGCATATAAAAACTACCATTGAAGTTATATCAGTTGTCGAGAAAAAGCTACACTAATTTTCTTACAGAATTAAATAAGAAAATCAACAAGTTAAATTGAAACTTCTATAATTAAGACAATGGACATTTATTGTTGTAGGTAACAAAATAAAAAAAATAACCCATTACCAAAAAATAACCCTTTCCAAAACCATTGAATTTAAAAGATTTGGTAGTTCTTTCAAAATTGAAAAAAAAATTATATTTATCGCTAAAAAATAACACACTAAACATCACCAAAATATCACTCACGTTAAGAGAACGTTTAGTTTTATGAGCTTTTATTTATAGATAATATTCTTGTATGGGGTCAATTCTTATCAATAAGTTACATAACCACTGCAATCTCATCAATAAGCTTCTTATCACTGTATATTAGAACCGGAAATTTACCTTAAAATATAATGCGAAGAACTTTTTGCAGGGATTTATTAACGCATCTCAATAACTGTCAAAGCAGAGCCTAAAAAGGAGAGGGAAAAAAACAACAAACTCTGACTTTCTCTTGCGTAAAATTCGACAACTTTATTTATATATAACTTCCTTTCTTACCTCGCATCTTATTAGGGTCTAGATTTACGGCTAACTGCCAGAGTAAGAAAAAAAGTGAAAAAACAATAATAATCATCCATTATCCTTAAAACGAACCAGCGGCACTTTACTTAAACTGAATTACGTCACGTGGTATATAAGGGATACTTGGGAAAACCCATTTCAAAGATAAACAGCTCGATAGTGAAATAGAGGGTGAAGAAAAAATAGATCCCACCTCCTGATAATTCGGGACCAATTCCCCTAAAGGGAAGTGGTTCTGACAGGACTAGGCTCTATCAATGGCTCAATGGAACGATAACTATAGGCCTTTTGGCCTGTATGGGGACTTCCTATGGTACTATTGGGATATGGAATTCATTTGTCCGCAGTAGTCACGTGGACTTTTTAGAATGAAATTGAACATACATAAAAGATTCCGCTTCAGTGAACGTGATTGGATGGATTGTGCGTAGTAAATTTAAAATGGTGATTATATCTGGATAAATATATTTTAAGAATGGAGATGAATAAATTTATTTAACCATACTGCTCTGTGTGTCTCATTTATTTTTACTTAAAATAATTATTTTTAAGTGTAAATTACGAACTATACACTAGGAACATTGGGCATATTTGTAGCAAAGAGGGTGTAATAACTCATTCCGATTCATAAACATTCCACACATAATAATAAATAAGTCCTCTTCATTTTTTTTAAAAAATTAAGTTTAAATAAAGAATAAGTCAGTTATTTTTTTTATAAGTTGCTTTCCTCTTAACAAATATTTCAAAAACTTTTTTAGCAGATTTTAAATGAAAAAGGGATTGTATATAGAGCAAATAATTATATAATAATGTACTTAATATTAAAGTTTTTAAGTTATATATAATCTGGGCATTATTATTTTATTACGTCGAATAATAATCTACACACAAAAATTAAATATATTTTATTATCTTAGTTTACAATAGTATTTTCTTGTTGTTGTTTTTTACCTAAATTTGAAAAATATTCTGGAATAAATAGAAGCGAACTCGAAAGAAAAATAGAAAACCGAAACTAATGATTGAAAATTTACTTTCCTCAATATTTGTATTGGTGGTATAGTTATTATATTTGGGTAAATCGCAGCTCTGATGGCGTTCAAATATGTTTGCAAGAAAAAAGCCTTTATTGAATACTAAAAGAAATTAATATTTATTATTTTGAAAAAGAATAACAGACGAGATGAATTAAAATTAGCTATTTTTAACTTTTCGAAGAAAATAAATTTTAAAAATTCCCCATGTAAGAAGAATATATATAAATATATAATAACACGCTAAAACAATTTTAATACATTTAATATTTCATTTTACTTTATGCGAAATTTGCTGTTATTTAATCAAAACTTATTTGATACTATATTTTTTTTTTGTTATCCTTGTTAGAGAAGTTAAATTCGTGTTTTGAATTTACAGTTTTCTACACATCATATTTTTAACCAAAAAACGAATAATATATTGAAAAATTTTAAATTATTTTAAACTTTATACTCAATAATTAACTGTTTAAATCATATACAATAAGATATTGGCAATTATTTATTCAGAACATTTGCAATATTTTTACTTCATTTCGTATGCATTTATTTAAAGACTAGAACAAAATTTGTATAGATGCATTGATCATAATTCTATGTCTATATGTGTATAAGCTGGTTTTATGAATTATTTTAATTACTCCTTTTCATTAGAATTTAGAATTAAAAAGTCATATCACCATTAAATTTTAAAAACAGGGTGGCCATAATTAAACTGCAAGTGTTCAAGGGGTGGTGGAAAGAAAACAACTGGGAATATTCCAGTGAAATTTGGTGTCTACACGTTTCAGAACATGCGCAAGCCAAATATGCAAAGAAAAAAATCGCCATTTTCACCCGATAGATGGCGCTGTGCCGTGTTTCAGTGCTTAACGACGACATATATGCAAATTTTAAGCCCATCGAACAGTATAATAACAAGACCATATTGAATAATGGTTAGTCATGACCAGAGGCGGATTAAAGTAGTTGGAGGCCCCTGGCGGTAAAAGGTTTGAGGCCCATAGGCTCAAGAGTCGAACCACTGAAATAGTGAAAAGAGTCACTTACTTTAAATTCTCAAAATAAAATGTATTGATTACAATAAAACTCATCGGATAAAGAAAAATCTTAACTGTATACAAAAAAATTAAGAGCTTACTGTTTGATTTCTCTTTGGGAAATTCATCAATTATTTTTACCATATAAATTTTGTCCAAAACATTTTATTCTGTATATAATATGGCCATTTCTGTATATATATTTGGGCTTGGGGCCCAAACCTGAGTTTCCAGGAGGGCACTAATATTCTTTGTTACGCCACTGGTGGAATCCATCAAGCTTGGGGCCCTTCCCGGTGCTGGGGGCTCCTGGCGGCCGCCACGTCCGACACCCGTTTAATCCGCTTCTGGTCATGACCCACGTTCACCGGACCTTAATTTTTGCGATTTTTATCTGTGGGGACATCTGAAAGATATGGTTTATAGAGAACGACATGCTTCTGTTGCGGAATTGAAATCTAGCATCACGAGACACGTGAGGTGTGTTACAACAGAGATTTTAAATGCGACGGTGGACCATGCTGTTTTACGTTTTCAGCATGTGGTTGCATCTGGTGGTTCGCATATTGAGCAAATTATGTGATAATTTCATTGGATAAATTATGGTTAATTGTTGTCCAAAGCGTATTTATGGATTGTTTAATTTGTGATCTTAATTTACTTTAATTTTTGACCACATGATACTGTAAAAATTTAATTACTGAAGCGAATTGTATGGAATTTTGATAAACTGTAATTGATGTTTTTTATTGTTTATATGCCTCTTAGAATGTCATTATGCTCTGTCTATCAGTTTTGGAAGTTGTATATGCCACAGGTGAGCGTTGAAATACGGTACAGCGCCATCTATCGGGTGAAAATGGCGATTTTTTTCTTTGCATATTTGACTTGCGCATGTTCTGAAACGTGTAGACACCAAATTTCACTGGAATATTCCCAGTTGTTTTCTTTCCACCACCCCTTGAACACTTGCAGTTTAATTATGGCCACCCTGTATTACCAGCAATGCAATAAAACTCATTCTCAAAAATTTAAAACAGAAATTTATTTTCTGTTGATGTTATAAATCCTCACCAAATAGATCTACAGAAGGATTTTAACAAAATAAATGTAACATAAATATACTGGCATTTTTAGTGATTTCATTTTTGGCACAAAAAGCATATTCTCTGTGACAATTAAATAACCAGACTAGTCCTAAGAATTAGCTTTATTGAAAACAATGTACAAATACCTTTTAATCCCCTTCAATATACTCCCCTTCCCTATCCACACATAGCTATATACGAGTTTACCCCCATTCAAAACAGTACTGCGTCTCATTAAGTGTCACAATCCTCAGTAAGTGTTCTGTTTTTACCTTCACCTCTTCTACAGACGGAAAATGTGTTCTCTTCGATGCAGTTTCACTTAAACAAACAGGTAAAAACCTTATGGTGTGAGATCTGGTGAGTACGGTGGATGTTCAAACACAGTAATGCGTTTGTCTGCCAAGAACTAATTTCAGATAGCACAATGGGCACCGATGAGGTGAAAAATCTACGTGTTGTTGTTCTACAGATCTTACCTTCCATCTCCCCTCAATCTTTCTCAAAACTTTCAAAGAATGTTCAATGTAGTACTGCTGATTTATCGTTTAGCCTCGAGGTACCCATTCAATCATGATGATGACTTTAATGGCGAACAAAAACGATGAGCATCACCTGTTCTTGATGTCACAAGTATGTTCCTCGTCTTCAGCAACCTCCCGATCTTCCGAAAATCATTTGTACCATTCAAAAAATTGTCTATGAAGCATGCAATTATCTCCAAACACCCCTTTAGCAATTTAAAACATTCAGTCGGAGGTTTTTTTATTTCATGAGGAATTTCAAATTTATGCACAGCTCGGTTTATAAGTTTATCATGATCACGGCTCTTCAACACAGCAACTTCTTTTTCAAGCAAAGATAAAAAACAAACTGAACTAGACAGAGGGATGGAATAATGGGTCACCAACTCACCAGCACAGGAAAGATCAAGGTCAACTATGTTCCATTCCCATTACTTCACACCAAACCTAACGGCTAAGGCATGCGCAGTCCGGAAATTTAATTGTCACGCCCTGTATTTTAAATAGAAAAAAGGTTCATGCGTGTGTACTTTCAATATTTCAAAACATGTTAAGCAAAATATTAAGGAGACAAGAAATATTCAAATTTGAATATTCATTAAAGTGATTCGTTGAATTTATCTTGACTATTAAAAATTAAAATTACTTCTCAATAATGAACTTAAAAAATGTACGCCTCTTTTCTTCGTGTATGCATCATATATTTATAACCCATAAGAACATTTTTAAAATGCAGCTGAGAGAACTGTTTTAATTATCGTGTTCTCTATAATATTTCATATGTCATAAAATAACAAATCTCCTGTCATCTATTTTTATTTTTAAAAAATGTAGATTCTTGAATTTATTTTCAGACATTGCTAAACCATATTTTAAATTTGACCAAAATATTGTATAAATATAAATATTTTTAACTGTATACAAAATAAAAGCGTTATAAATAGTAAGCGAAGCATTAATAGAGCCATACGTTTTCATTGACGGAAAGAAAATATAAAATAACTGTTTTTTATTTTTGAGCATATAATTAAGGATAATTTTGATTCTAATATATAGATAGACCTGTATTCTACCCACGTATAAGATTATAATAAAAAAATAAACGATTCATGTTTTAGTATGTTAAATCTTTGAACTACTAATTACAGACATAGAGCTAAATTTTAGACTAAGCGGTAAGGTATATCCCGAACTAATTATGCTGAATTTTTTAATGCCAATCGCTAATTTATTTCCTATGTCTAGCACGCCATGCTTCTCATGCAGCTGCAGTAATTAGCGGCAGTAAGATACGCAATTGCGTGGACAATAAAATTGATTACGTAATCCATCACAAAAATTCAGCTTGCTGACACATTGCACTCGACGCATTATAAATTGGTGTCGTCACCACTATGAAGCACCTATAAAAATCTACGCAAACAGGGATCCAACGCTGTCTTTACACGTTCCATAAAGCTCTGGAACTTTTTCCGTTTTCGATCGGTAGCTAATGAACAAGCACCAGTAAGAGATAAAGGACTGTGCGTATGTGTATGTGAAGAATCATTCATCATAAATGAAAGATGAACTTTTCCTGTCAAGAGACAATGATAAAGATGTTTTCAGATTCTGATTTCGTAGTATTTTTCGGTGCTGCGGAGTTAAGACATCGGTTTGACGTGAAGGATTTGGTCTCGAACGTGTATATCTTGCGAACTTTTCAATTTTTACGTCGTAGTTGTCGATTGAGTTATTGAAAAAACTTTATGTAGGATTTGGAGAGCTACGTGGGTCTTGAGTTTGAGAGTTCAGAGAAATCGATTTGAGTTGTCGAAAGCTTCTATAAATTTATAAGATTTTGGGATTTGTGGTGTTTGCTACATAAAATATTAATGCATTAGAGAATGTATGCACAAAAGTTTCGAAATACAGAATTGTGTCACTTGAAGTAAAAGAAATTTAAGTTACAAAAGGTAATTAAGAACATTTTATGCAGTTAAATTTCTTCAGAAAATATTTTCAACTAAGGAATAATTATCGAAATTTTTTTCTTTTACTTAAACAAGTAAATGAGCTAGAATAAATTCACTAAACTTTCAGTGTGGAAGACAAATATTTCAAACTCAATATATAATCCCTATTAAAGATTCAATTTTGATAATTTTTAGAACTATTTGTGATTAATATTTTTACCCCTTTCAAATTAATTTTAGCTATTAATTTAACTTAAAGAAAATGTTCACTATACGATTCTGCTTGCTGCAAATTTTATAATGTTTGTATCTTCGAACATAAAACAACACCAAACATTGCATTCCTTTTCTATATCTCTACAATTGGTATACAATTCTATTTCTACAATTTGGGATTTATATTTATGCTCGATATGCAGAAACTACAATTATTCTATAGACGTTATTCGGCTACATACACATTGAGCCTCAGATTTGTGACTTTCCTACCTATATTGGGGCTAAAAATTTTCTAATTTGTAACACATTTTCATCGCTTACGAAATATGCAATCGGTATATATAGCAACAAGATTAAAAACTGGGGGAAAAAACTGATCATCTTTGATTTTATTGTAAATTATATAATGCAGAAAATATTGATAAATACAGGCAATATATGTGCCTAAGTATACTTAATAATTTAGGTTATTATCAAAATTGTATAATCTTACAAATGAAGATTAGTATTTAAAAGGCTTTTAAAACATTTTATGAACTCAAAGGCTTTCGAAAAATATGTTTGTAAGCCCAAGTAGAGTTTTCTTTACAAAATTCTTTTTTTTTTAGCTAAAGTTCCTTGAATCAAATAAAATAATTGAATATACGTATAATATGAGTTTAAAAACTGAAAAGTCAATTTAATAAGAGCCAAAAAAAGCTGATTTTAATAGGTAATGCGAATTGCTTCAAATTCCCTAAATTAATTTTCCTTTTTAAGTACAAATCTATTTTTTGTTCTTTCTTTTTATTTGATTCGATTAAAACAAGCATATTAAATTTCATTATGACCCTTTCTTTTTTGAAAATTTATATCTCATTTAACTGCATTTGATACATTTTATTGTCTCTTTCTTTCATTTTAATTAGACCCTGTGAATTTTTAAGAATTGTTGACAACTTCCCTTAAAAGTAACAACAAGAAAAAAATTGCAATCTAATTCAATGTAAACATTCTAAGCAGCGTATATAAATATATCAATCCAAAAATAATACCTCTTCACCAGAAAAAAAGTTTTTTCTTTTAATATAATAAAAAATTTTGTATAAAATGCAATTTTTTTATTTAAAAAAACTTGAGGATGAAAGTTATTAAAAATGCACACACAGACTTACGAAAGAAACAGACTTGTGTACAAAAAATCGGTTGTTAGACATTTTATAAATATATTTATAGAAAAAATATTTTTACAAAATTATTGAAGAAACGATTTGCAAAAGAAACTAACTTCTGTACAAAAAATAAGTTCTTAGTCATTTTATAAATATATTTAGAAGCATCTATAATTTTATTAAAAAAATATGCAAGATTTAATTTAGAACTCTGCTAATAAAAATTTACTTTTTATAAACTAGTGTATGTCTTGCTAAAATATTGCCTAAAAACAAGATGGTATTTGATAAAGATATTTTAATCATAAAAAAAATGTATAAAACTAGTTATAAGAGGAAATATATATTACAATTTAATTTGAAATAAAATATAACTATATAAGCTTTCATTCCTTTTTTTTTAAATAGAGGAAAATATAGTTTTGTTTCATAAGAAAACAAGGTATACTTAACATTCGGAAACTTATTTTTCGGACTTTTTTTATATGTAACGATACAATTAAATATTAAAGAATAACTTATTCCATTTTTTGTTCTTAATAGTTTTATAATCTCAGACTAAAAATATACTAGAAAAAACATGCTGAAAGTTTTTTTTATGTATCTCATTATTTAGTTTTCAAATTCAAGTTTAATTTTTAACTAAATCCTCTTTTTTTCCCCCTCCGAATTTAACCCGGGGCATAAGAGCTTTTAAATTCTTTTTTGGATGAAAACTTTGGAATGTAAAATACCTCTTCGCCTTAATCGCTGGGCTCTTCCAATCTGTTAATGCTTTTCCAATAATTTTAACTATGCTAATCTGAAACTTTGGCTTGTGGTAAAAAGCGATTCTCTAAATATCGATTACACGTCATATTTTATGTCCAATTGAATCGATTCGAAACTCGATAAATTTCTCGTTTTAAGGGAAAGCAAATACTATCGGACGAGTATTAAACAAAGCTCAATTCTGAGTATTTTTATGTGCTTTGTTTTACTTTTGAAATCCACTTGTGGTTAGAGGAGAATGCTATTGGATTTTAATGGTATTTTGACAACGGATTCTTCGATAATCGAAGGAATTCATCCCGTGGGACAGTTTGTTGGGTATTACGTTTGAAACATTTTCCTCTTAAATATATATCACGTCACTGGGGCTGGACAGGATAAATGTTTGAATAATATGATCAATTAAAAACTGTATTAATTGCCTTTATTAGCCAGAAAGGGGCTGTTGTCATTCTTCACCCCTCATCAAATTAAAGTGATGCTCCATGTGTTAACGTCAGGGCAGAGGTTTTTTTCTGCCTCTTAGCACCAATGAGAAATGCATTACAATTAACAGAATTTTTCTTAATTACTATATAGCTGTGGTTGCTAAGTATGTTCTTCGTAAAATTTTTTGTAGAATTTTATTTCATTCCCTTTTATTAAAAAGACTAAAATGGTGAGATACTTTATTTATTGATTTATTAAATTATTTGAGTTTTTTAAGTGGGAATATTTTTTGATAAATAAATTTATACCTGGTTAATTACGTTAAAAAGGATGAATTCAGCTTCTCGATACATAGCAATATTTTTAAATAAACATTTATTTTTGAACTTCTGTAGCGTCTGGCAACTGTTGGCAGTATAACTTTGAGTTCTCTTGTTATCCGCACCTGCAGGGGAGGGTGCTATTTTTGTGAGGAGAAGGTGGACCTTCAAAATGGGACGGTGACAGACAATGGCGCACACAAGGGGAGTCCTCGGGGTCCAGAGCCCCCTCCAAAGCCTTTTATTTTTTTTCGATTGACTATATCCTATGTATATAGTAAGTAAAATTTAATTAAGTATATATTATTAATAATTAATTTTATTAATTAATGCTAATTATTCATTCAATTATTAATTTTTTTACTGTTTTTTGTTACCGAAAGTCGACGAAATCAAAAGAATATGTTGGAGCATGATACGAGAATAGTGAACATTCGACCATGGACCCCCCCCCCTCCCTTGAAAAATTCTTGTGTGCGCTACTGGTGACAGATGAAAGATAGTTGGACGAAATTTTGTGGCAAGGAAAGTGAGTTCCTTTGTCTTAGCCCATCGCACAGGGCTTGGTTTTACTATACCAAAAACAGATAGTTTCTTAGGTTTTTGGTTTTAGAAAACAAAGCGGACAGAGCTTTTTTTTTTGTTTTTTGTTGTTGCTATATTTAGAAAGATAAAATTCTGGTCCTTTTGGCTCAACGTATTGTGCAGAGAAGTATTTGAGGAAAGTAATAAAGAAAGATATGACAACTATATTAACCAAGGGTAAGTGCTTTTAAATCAGAAATATGCCATACATAAATCATTTTTATCACATTCAATCTTTCATTGTTTGGAATCAAGTTAATTATGTATGTCTGAAAGCTTTGAAACTTTTTTTTTCATTAGAAATGGTACTAGTAAGGGAGTATACATAAAACATATACTCCTTTTAGATTCTTCAGATAGTTCATTCAATAATCCGTTTGATGTATTATTATTATTATTATTATTATTATTGTATATTTTATTATTAATGAATTTAATCTAATTTGCTGATATTGGACTATGGAAGTTTATTAGTACAGAAATACTCTTTCTTTAATATTCAAAAAATTCAGGACGGATATTAATCTAGTGTGTTTTCTAATTCGAAAATTATAAGCGCAGTAATCAAAATCCGTGAAAATATCTAAGTCCTTTAATAAGGGTTTTGGCTTTGTGCTATGCTCATATGCTATGAAAACCATATAAGTACATTATTTAAAAGTTATATCCTATTGTTGCTTTAATTTGAGGAAATATTATTTCTTTATGAATATTTTGATTTTTATATCATCACAACAATTAAAGAAACATTTACTTTGTGCTCATTTGATTGAATTATTTCATCATACTTTTCAAAATCATTTTTAACCATGGTAACCAAGTGAACGTGGTTGCAACATTCGTCGCAAAAATATTGAAGCTCAAATTTAAGTTCGAGACCCGATTCCAGCAAACAATTCTTAGACTTCTGCACATAAATTTCAAATGGATCTCAGTCTTTACATATTGTGAAAATTAAATTATGAATCGTCTACGTATCTTAATTATAGTTCACTATTCCGAAGTTCATTGCTGATAACTCCTCACATAATGTTCATTCAAAATCAACTAATTTTAGTCTTAATGAAACGAGTAAAGCTATCTTTTAGTGTAAAATACGTATCTCTATCACAAATGACTAATTGTATTCCACGACAATTATAGAAATGATGCAATTAAAAAAGTTATTTCCGGTGAGCTATCAGTAATTGTTTCCCTTGTGTAATAAAATTATTACTTGACTATTTAGTAATAAGATCTCATCGTGAGGATTCATATACTTATTAAATATATTTTACATTAGAAATTAATTGACTATTTTACATGTTGTGAACTTCAGATGACTTTCTAATATTACTACTATGAGGCATATGAGTTTATCCATTAAATTACAATTACAACTTTTTGAAAAATCTACATTTTAGTCACGTTCTTCTCTGTTTGATTCAGTAAGTTACCATGATATGCTATCTGATGCAGTTCTCGACAGCCCCCACTCTGCAAGTCCGCCAGACATTTTCAAGCATAAAACTTCTACATCTTCAATTTTTCATCTCATTCGTCCTCGTATATTTTAATGGCAAAGATTTTACAATCAAACCAAGTACCCGATTCCTCTTCAGCTTCCCTCTCCAGATTCTTACCATCCTAAATATGTCCAATTTTGCATTCGCGGAAATTACAGAACGAGATATCTACCTTCGCATGAGGCGTAAACCGAGTTGCCTATCGATTTTTCCAGAACCGAAAACAAAAATCTCGGATATTCTTGCAATTACCCAGATTACATTTTGGTCTAGCTCTTAAAAGCGTTCCTCGTTTCCAGGTTTTCCCGATCAAGGAAATGAAAATCACGAACCAGCGGGGTCTCTCCCGGGAATGAGGCACACGAGAAGTTTTCAAGTTCCTTAAGATACCTATACAACATTTGCTTGAATTGAAAATTTTGAGAAACTTCTAAGCTTTGAAGAGGATTTTTGTAACTGTATAACAAGCATATTGTTCTTATAGTACCATTCGCTTCACTGTATTCTTTGATCAGATGAACTAAGTATATGCTGTTTTAGATTGCCGCCTTTTATTTTATGAGAAATATTTGGTGATTTTCTTTAAGTTTTTTTCCCTTTGCATTTCTCTCTTTTTGAACAGCAGCACTTTTCAAAATGTGTGGTGCACCTCCTTGGGGGTGTGATAACTCTATGAGTGGGGTGCGAGCATATTGAAAAAACGAAAACAAAAGATTATTATATAAAGTTATTAATTTACTGAAAATAAACAAGCAAAATACACTCTGACATAATAAAAAATAAAACACACATTTACACTGATTACACTTATAAATGTATCAGTACTTTGAAATGTTTTTTTTATAATTAATTTAACAATACTAAGTAAAGAACACGTTTAATAATTACCAGTAACCATCAATGGGCTTGTCATCAAAAGTTATACGCAAAAATCAACACTTATCTTGATAATTTGTACGATTTATAATTAATCCCTTAAATACCGATTAAAACTTCCGCGATTCGCTCATCAGTGCCACCATTTTCCACGCAGGCGCGCTATGTGATGTGTTTAGGGAGGGAGAGAAAGAATAAATAAGTAAACCCTCTGAAGTAAGTAAACCCTTCACAAACACTGTCAAGGTCCTTTTATCTTTTATTGCATTTCAATCCTTCGTTATAATAATATGGATTGCAGACTACAGAAAAGATTGTACTTCGGAAAAACACATATATACGTCCGAGGCAATTACGACTTTGGCTGAGCGGGACTTTTATATACGCCGTTGGTACTTAAGAGGTTAAAGTTCTTTGTTGCTTTAGTGTCAAAGTGTAGTATTATTCAATTCAAAACAGTGTTATTGTATGGAGGCGGAGGGGGCGATGAAAATTATGATTGAATATAGGGTCGCAAATACTGAAGGTTTGACAAACACTTCTCTACCAAAATATTCGTGTGATTCACATTATATTAGAAAACATGATTCAATACTTTCATTCATTTTAAAAATCATCTGAAACTAATATTTCTGTTCCTTTATGACCTTACAGTTGCCTTTTACTATTGTGAATGTTAAATGGAATGCAACGTACTATTTTATATAGATGCGCTTGTTCTTCATTTACATCAATTGATGATGGATTTTTTTGTTCGTAGTTTGTAGTAGAACTTCACTCTAAACTGTGAAGATTTGTATATAAATGCCATAATCAATTCTTAGAAATACCATATCTTATAGTTACATTTTTTGCTATATTTAGATTCGACATATTATCTAATTTATTTCGATGTATAAATTAGCTTTCTTGAGTCAAATGTAATCATTATTTTTAAATTTTTCAAATATGTTGAAATATTAAATGAGATATAATTATTTTATTTCATTTATTTATTTTATTTTTTATACATTTATTTATTTGTCTTCCCTAAAATAAAATTTTTTCTAATAATTTGATTGTAATAATGAATAAAATTGAAAATTTAAAAATGTTCCCATTTTTAAAATTTTTTTTATTAAAAATATCCCTTAAGTAAGACTAATTTTAATGTGTATGTAAGTATTTTACCAGTGAGTGAGTGATTTTGGAGTTTATTGGCGCAAGAGCCGATTTCGGCTATACTGCGCCAAACATTTGTTTTAATATCTGTGTTCTAGACGGGAAGAGAAAGAAAGAATGAATTGAATGACAAGAAAGAGGGTCGAAAATAGAGAAGGATCACTAGGGTACCCCGGGTTCGTGAAGTCCATGTTTACCAAAGACAGTAAACCCCGTGGGAAAAGGAAAAGATCACTAGGGCACCTCGGGATTGTGACACCCGTACTCACCTAAAGAAGGTGAGCCCCCTGAGGGGAAGTATTTTACCAGATCTTAGTGTCTTGAAATGAACCACTTTTGTTCTGCATGGTAATGTAAGTATAGAAAAAATATATTTTCATTTGTAAAGATAATTTCATTGAAATTATCGTTCTATTTATATCTGTAAATCAGGTATTAAAAATTATGCTGCTTGGTATTAAAACTTCTACTAGTGTTTCCATTTTGAAAAAAAAGATCAATTTATATAGCCTGATAAATTAAAATATTTTAAAAATAAAAAAAAAACTTACAAAACTTACTTATTGCAAAAAAAGATCCCTCTCCAAAAGAACCATTCGAAAAGCAATCTAAAATTGAATTTCTTTTTGTGAACTAATTTTGGTATGTAATATTTTAGAAAGCTCTATAAAATATATGTAACATCAATAATTTCAGTATAATTGAGACCTATAATAGATATTTTATATATTTATAATATAAATATACTTCTAATGTTTATGAGGAAGAAGTGTTGAATGTTAAAAATATGTTTTTTAATCAAGAAAGGTATAAAAAAAATTTTGTTTCAAAATAATAGGATGATGGTTAAACTCGTGAAGCAAATATTTATCATATGATGTAAGAAATTTCTTTATATATCGTTAGGCAAAACACTTGAATGTCATTCAACGTCATCTTCATAAAATGATTTCGTATTTTATAGCACTTTTTATCATTTACCTCAACAATAAGAAGAAACAAAAACAAAATTAGCCACAGTTCACTTTTCAGATGTATAGTGTATTCTCTTAAGCACATTAGCATTTTGGCATTTTTTATCCATAATTATATCACAAATCCTCACACCCAAGAATGCTGATAAAATTTCATTATTAAAAGATGAATTTTATGTTACATTATCGAAGCATGTGTTACTAAAACATCTTTACCTGACGATCAGTTTAAAAAATATTTCATTATTTGTGTTTCTTGAATTTCCTTTACAATAAGGTGCCCTTGAATGCATACATGGAATAAAATTTAAATCTCTCATGTACTTAAGCTAATCATAGCC
The DNA here is from genome assembly GCA_019973975.1 of Trichonephila clavata. Classification (NCBI taxonomy): domain Eukaryota; kingdom Metazoa; phylum Arthropoda; class Arachnida; order Araneae; family Nephilidae; genus Trichonephila; species Trichonephila clavata. Next base: position 97,263 of record BMAO01031544.1, read on the forward strand.
TTTTACAAAACATGCCATTTGAAGAGTAATTGAATTAAAAATTGCTTGTTTGCAACAATTTTTCTGAATAGCTATATTAAAAGGAAAATAAATAACCGAAGCAGTTCTCTCATACCACAACAATTAATACAAATATATATATATTCTATCTCAATATGCCTTGGCCAAGTAATGAGGATAACATCAGAAACGTTGTCCCCCTCTCTAATATGAGAACTTTGAGCCTGAACAGATTTTACGTAACATGGTGTGCCTTCAGTTATTACAAGACTAGAGCCCACGACTCCACAATGTTGACCATGAGCTCTCAATCATAATCACACGGCCACTATAGCCACGACAAAATATATGAGGGTTTCATTTTGGGCGAAGTATCAAGCACCGACAACAGGTCATTAGACCTAGGAAATGTAGCAAGATTTGTACGTGTTATTTATCTCCAGCATATCGTAGATGCATATATTCCGGTTAATAATCCCCATAAGGACAAAATCCACTAAACAAAAGGGTGTGAATGAGCTGGGTTATCGTTCAATGTCCCCCATAGTAGCAGTGAACAGATGCTCTTTAGTACAAGAAATCACTCAGCACTTTATGTTACTAATGCACGAAACTGTTAGCACTTATGAGTCCTTATTGGGCCCTGTTTGGAAGATTCCTTGGGAGGGGGTTCCTCTTTTGAGCCTTTTAATAGTTTACTAATTCTTGCTAACACGTGTTTAGAGCCCCTTTAACTTTGGGGTCCCTTATCATTGATACGGCGGTAGCTGTGCCCCTGAGTCATGCTATCCATCTTTAAGGTGCAGAACTCATGCTCCTGAAAGGTACCTTTAATGACCTCACCTAACAGGATGCACAGATAGACATGAGCACACGAACACCTTGTGTGACCCTGATATTTGGAAAAGTATTCCTTGAATTGATGATTACTGATACACAAGCTGACGGGGAAGTATGATTCAGCGGGAACCAAATAAGGCGATGGATCCTTCTTTCTAACAAAGGGCTCTACACACTTTTGGAAATACTATTTTCGTTTGAAAACTGTTTTCATAGTCCCCAATATGATCCTTGGTAAGTTTTATATAATCAGGCTCAAGTCAACGTTATTATGATGTAATTGACACTCATCTACTATAATTTGTGTGCCCTTAGCACCTCACTGAAGGTTTCAACCTTCAATATAGCCACACACCTTGGCATTTTTCCACGGATGGTATTCCAACGGTTAAGTGAACACCCTGTCAGTGGCGCAACGGAGCAGATTAGCCCCCCCCCCTTCCTGCAAAGTCAGATTTTAAGCCTTAAACCGGGTCTAGCAAGATATGCGTACTTATCGTCAATCAAGCTTTGGGCCCCCTAGAATCCTGACCACCCCCAAGTAATGTAGAGGTGTATGTTACGCCACTGCACTCTGAATAGGCATGTTCTTACTTCCTTGACTGTATAGATCACAAATCAGTTTTATGGTGTTCATATAGGAGGCTATCATCAAAATTTGGTCCTCTTAATCAAAGTTTCGTATTGGAAAATCGTTAAGAGATCTTGAATAGGTATAACTTCCCAATCCATCCAGTATCTTGCTGAATTCATTCCGGGATGAACTGCTGTCACCATCATGGTTAAAGATGTTCTTATACGATATTAGACGCTTGTTTCATTTAAATTGCTCCTCCATGCATATCCACATCAACCATCAATTTTATGAATTCAGCAAAAGCAATAAATTTTAGTTTTCCACAGATGACTTATAAACACTTCTTTCTTATGCAACATATTTTAACTCTATCTGATGCATATTTATGCTGACGTTATTGCATACACATTTAATGTAGATTCAAAATATCTCAAAAAAATTTTATACTGGTTAATTTGCATTAAATACCAAGCAGTTTGACTAAACGCTAAATTTACAAATTAGCATAAGTATATAACAAATAAGTTTAACTTTCTTCATTTAATTTGTAATTACTTTTTCTTGCAAACAAACAATTATATATTTTTTCTTTCTTAAAAAATTTGCTTCTTATCATTATGTAGAATTTAAATTTAATTATATTGCACTTATGACATCAGTCAATTAAATATAAATTATAAAATATTTTTACCAGAAATTATATTTATTAATTTACAAGTTTTTATTAACATAGAATAAGGAGTTCTGTATTAATGTATTAATGATGATTCTCTACATTACCTAAGGTAAAAGTAAAGATTTCTCATAGATAATATATACATTCACTCCATTACCAATTCCTTTATGGCGTTCAGATCAAGCCATGAATTCAAATGGATCCATCTGTGGAATAATTAGGGCTGTTGTATTTCAAAATGCCATTTTTTTTAAATTTTAAATGTAAGCACAAAATATTTTTTTTACATTATTTTATATAAGTACTTTCTTACCATAAAATTAATAATTGTTGTTAAGTTTATAGTTTGTGTGTAACAGGTTATCTCGCATCTATATATATATATTTAGAGATATGTATCTTTTGTATAAAGAAGAAAAGCGACTCATCACGATATCTCAGAAATTATTAGACCTACAGACTTGAAACTTGCCGGCATATTCCTTACAGGGAGTAGAGACCCGCAAAGAACGGGTTTTCCAAAAATCGACTCCCAAAGGGAATTTGCGAAATGTTCCCATTTGTGAGTTATTAGACTTACAGACTTGAAACTTGGCAGATAAGTTCTTTTCATGAAGCAAAGTTCCTCTATAAAAGCGGTTTTGCAAAAATCGAACCCTGGGGGGAAGGGGCGAGGACTTAAGTTGAGTTTGATATAATATATTCCGGTTTTTGAACTATTAGACCTACAGGCTTTAAACTTGGCAGACAGGTTCTTGTCATACAACAGAGATTTGCTACAAAAAGAGTTTTACAAAAATCGATCCCCAAGGGGCTTCACAGATAAATAATCCCGTATTCGAACAATTCGACCTTCAGACTTGAAATTTGGTAGGCATTTTCCTTTCATGGACTAGTTTCACTAAGAAGGAGTTTTGCAAAAATCGTCACGCAAAGGAGGGGAGGGGTGACAAGGGTTATAAAGGGCATTATAGATAAAAAAAATTCCTGGTTTTGAGCTGTTAGACGGACTCGCTCAAAATTCGGTAAGCAAGTTTCTTTTCTAGAATTGAGATTTGCTAAGAATGGAGTTTTGCGAAAATTGACTCCTATGAGGGAAGCGGGGAATTGCGGGTCGTATTGAGAAAAAAATATTCCCGTTTTTGAAATACTAGAAAATAACGAAATTTGGTATCATGTTTCTTTTGTTGAATTGAAATATGCTAAAAATGGGTCTTCGGAAATCGAGAGTTACAGGGCTTATTGATAAAACACAATTTCCGTTTTTGAACTATAAATTTAGATTTAACGAGAATGTTTTTCAGTGCAATCAAACTCTTAGAGCTGGTACTTATATATCAAAAGTTTATATATATATATATATAACACATCACTCAATAAGTCCCAGGCCTAACATATTAGATGGCGCGCTATCTTCTAACTTTTATAAGCCTAACCTAGTAGTACTAACTTTCAAATGGCACGTGTCAAAATTTCGAGAGAATATCTTTTTTAGATAAAAAGTTACAGTGTTTTTTGTGGCAATAGTGGCAACTGTTTGGAAACCATGGATGAAAAAGAATTTTGTGTACTAATCAAACATTGCTTTCTGATGGAGAAAAACACTGTTCAAGCAGAACAATGGCTTGATAAATGTTATTCGGATTCTGCTTCCTCGCAAACAACTGTTAAAAGATGGTATGTTGACTTAAAACATGGTCGTACAGACACAAATAACTTTGAACGTTAAGGTCACCCAAATTCTGCAGTTGTTCCAGATATCATCAAAAAAGTGCATGAAATTGTTTTAGCTTATCATAAATTGAAGTTGCGTGAGATAGCAGAGAATTTAAAGGTATCAGAAGGCAATGCATTTGCTATTTTGCATGATCAATTGTCAATGAGAAAGCTGTAATCAAAGTGGGTGCCGCGTTTTCTCACTGTTGATTAAAAACAACAACGCATCGACGATTCAGAGTGTTGTTTGAAGCTATTTTAGCAAAATAAACAGGATTTTTTACGTAGATATGTGACAGTGGATGAAACATGGATCTGTTACTACGCGCCTGAATGAAAAAGATCGTCAGCTGAATGGACAAAAGCCAGTGAAAGGCGTCCAAAGCGACCAAAAAGTCAAACTTCAGCTAGCAAGGTTATGGCGTCCGTATTATGAGATACTCATTTGATTTTGTTTTTGACTAACTTGAGAAAGGTAAAACAATTAATAGTGAATATTACATGGCGTTATTGGATCAACTGAATGAAAAAAAAAGAAAAAACGTCCTCAAATGCAAACGAAAAGGTACTGATTCACCAAGACAATGCTCCGTGACACAAGTCCATGAAAACGATAGTCAAATTGATCGAATTGCACTTCGAATTACTTTCCCACCCACCGTACAGTCCAGATCTGGCCCTCAGTGACTACTGGATGTTTGCATATCTTAAAAGAATGCTGCTGGGAAAGAGATTTGGTACAAATGAAGAAGTGATTACCGAAATAGAAGCCTATTTTGAGAGCAAAGACAAATCGTTCTACGAAAAAGGTATTAAAAAATTAGAAGAGAACTAGGCTGCATGTATCACTCTTGAAGGGAGTATCTTAATAAATAAATTCCAATTTTGCAGAAAAGTTGTTGTTTTATTAGTTAGGCCCGGAACTTATTGAGTGATGTGTTATATATGTAATATATATATGCATGCAACGTTTTGAAATACCCAGCGAAGACGGTGGGTAATGGGTAGTATATATATATAACTATATGGGAGCTCTTAGGACACCAGGTATAATAAATAATAATAGTTATACTAATAAAAATAGTAACATAATAAAAATGGAATATAGAGTTTTATTGGTTTGTGTAAGCGTTTTACTAAACATTCATCATAAGAAACACTGATTTCTTTTTTCGATTATTTCCCTCTTCGTCCATTAAAATAAATTCATTTCCCTAAGTTTATCTGATTGTGCCTCATTTCTTCAAATAAAAATCAATTCCAAGAAAAGATTTGCTCCAAACCTTTTACTTCTTCTGGGAGAAAACAACACAGTTATGAAACCTGTGATCTTCCCTGCACCCATTATCATTACTGAAACTACTCCAGATATTCAACCCATCCTATAAGAGCCGGAAAACGATTTCATAGATCACTTTAAAATATCCCGGGGTGTTTGTTCTTTGCTAGCGTCCCCTTCTACTCAAAACAATTTGCTCGTTTTGTTAATTGCTGTATTAGGAAGCGGCAGCAGCTATTTTATAAATAATTCCCTGTCCATTTCTCCAAATGATGTGTGTTAGTGCGTGTGTGCAAGACATTACACCTTCCATTCTCTCGTTTGTATCTTCACCCCTCCCTTCGCTTTCAAAGCGTACGTGTTCATTACGGAAATGGCTTAATTGAACTCCAAACCCCGACAAAGGAAAGAATTGAGAAAACCTTTTGAGGAGTCTCAATTATTTTAACGACTTCGGTGCCTATCACTTTCTAACCAAAGATTCAGAGTCAGAATTCTAATGTCTACAATCGCTTTGGCACTTGACTCTTTCTGCAGATTGTTTCGCTTTTGGAACAATAAAAAATTCCCCTTTGAAGTATTTTAAATGTTTATTCGACTGTGAAAATATTTGAGTTGGTGTTAATCCCTGTAACTCCGTAGTTCTTCTATTGAGTAAGCAATTTAAAGAGGATGACAGAGCTAAGAGAAGACGTTTCTATTGGGTAATAATTAATTTATCAAATGAAACCTTCAAGAATTAGTACTTTTTTAATGTATTGAGGTTTTTAAGGAGCATCATTTAAATTAAAATGTTCCATCTTGAAGATGAGATTTCTTCCTGACAATTAAGCTGATTCTCTCCGTAAAGCTTAAGTTCCTTCACAAAGATTGTTGACAATTAATAATTCAAGAAGCTTTTCTAAAAATCTATGAGCGTGCTTGAATGCATTATGCTCAACCAAGAATATTATGGGGCTAATAATTTTAACGGATATAAACATTTTAACTTTGGATTTATTATCTTTTAAGTCACTGATAATTCATTTGAAGAGATATATCTATATCTGTACATATATAGAAGAAAATAGACTCACTCATTCTCTCAATCACATATTCACTCCTCATGCACTCACTTAATCATTACAATATCTCCGTAACTATTAGTTCTACAGTCTTGAAACTTGGTGAGGGAGTGAGTATTAACGTCGAACTGTTCAGCTCGTACACGAAGGCTTTTTGGCGATGAGCCTCGTAATTTTGAAACATGGTCAAGTGTCGAGGACAACACCTAAACTCTAGAACCCCCTCTTCTAACTACCACAAAACATCAAAGGAAGGACGTTTGAGTTCTCGAGAGTTTTAACGTGCATCGATCCCCTACACGGCGGGTCTTTAGTGGTACTGGGCTCGAACTCCAGACATCCCAGTCACGATCCGATAGCTTGAGTACTGGGATACCGCGGCCCCCTTGAAATTTGGTAGGTATGTTCCTGTCATAGAGAAGAAATCTACTAAGATTGGATTTTTCGAAAATTGACAACTAGGGGACGATGCGAGGGCTTAACAGGCGTTATAGAGAAATATTTCCGTTATTAAACTATTAGACATGCAAACTTGAAGTTTGGTACGCTCGTTCATTTCAAGGGTTTGAGATCCACTACAAAAGTTTTGCAAAAATTAACTTCTAAGGGGCGTTTCGGGGGCTCAAAAGACGTTATAGATAAATATTTCAGATTTTACTATTAGACCTGCGAACTTGAATTTTTGTAGGCATTTTACATACATGAAGTAGAGATCCGTCATACAAGAGTTTTTGTGAAAATCGGCGGTTTTTTAACGGAAATCGACTTTTAAAGTTCGTTACTATAGCTTATTGTGAAAAAAGAACTCCGTTTTTGAACTACTAGATTTAAACTTGAAATTTGGCAATCATGTTATTTTATTGAGTAGAGATCCCCTAAAAATGGGTTTAGCGGAAAATCACACGGGATGGAGTTTACGAGAGTGTAAAAGATAATTCTACTTCAATTTTAGAAATTATTAACTAGAAGCCCTGTTCTTTTTAAATCAAGAGGCGAAAGTTATAAGAATATTTTTCAAAATAATCGAATTCTTACTCTGCTAAGACATCAATAATTTATGTACATAAAATAGTAGATATTCATATAACATCATGAAATAGCCAGCGAAGTTGGCGGTTAACGGCTAGTGTGATAATAAAAGCTATTTTTATGATAAAAGTTTCATTTTACAAAAAAAAGTGAGACATATTTGTTGTTTGAGGAGAATAATAACATCACGTTATTTTTTAATGCTATTTTTTTCATTAAATAATTATTTTTCGTTCTGAAAATGCGAAAGAATTATTTTTCATACTTTCATTATTTTACTTGATTAGCATAAAAACCCAATACAAAGTGTTATTTATTTTTCTAGTTTCTGTTATTATTCTTTAATTTTATGCATTTTTACTACAGAAGTGTTCAAGCAGACATTCTTGAAAAAAAATGGGTTTAGCTTGAAAAAATTAGCTTAATTATTTCAAATTAAGGAGGAGAGATCTTGCAGATCTTTAGATTAGCATACATTTTTCAGAAATGAAAAACAATTTAATTATAATGAAACGAAGAAATTTGTTTTTTCCTTGAAAGATAAATTAAACATTGGCATTGATTCTTTGTCAATTGTTTAATTTTTATAAAAAAAATATTTTAGATTTTTCTAGATACTTTTTTCTGAAGAAGAAGCGAGTCGTTCTTTTTTAAGTTAAATAGGCTTTAAAATTTAAGAACTTTTTTCAATTGATCGAAAATTCACACGTTGACTATAAAAAATTTTAGAAAAATGTATGCGTTATAAGAATTACAAAAAATACAAATGTAGCTAAATAAACTTTTGATAATTATAACGTGTTACACGTGATTCAAAATTTAGAATTCTGCAATTATTTAGTTCAATTTTTTCAACAGCAGTTTAATTAAAAAGTGTTACTTAACTCATGTATAACTATCTAACGCAGCGTTTCCCAAACTGTGGGGCGCGAACATATCGAAAATAAAAGATTTAAAAAAATTAATTTACTGAGGAATGAAGTAAAACAATATACTTTCTGACATAATAAAAAAAAACACATTTATATTGATATAATTTATACACATCATCTGGCGTTATACGTCATCGAAAATAAAAGATTCCACTTCAACACACTTATTAGCTATCTCTTTGACCTTATAACCAAATAAAAAACATATTGTTTGATTTGCCGTAATGTTTTATTTGCAGTTATTATTGAAATACTGACTGCAGTGAGAAAAGGAAGACTAATTCCCTTTTTCCTCAGACAGCAGAATATATTTGCTGATCTTCTAATTGACCTTCGAACTTACTGGTTTGGTTAGTTCCATCCCCTCTCCTATGTGTTTGTTTTCATTTAAGGAAGTTGTAAATAATGTATTTATGTTGCGCTTTTTTCCATGTAAAAGAGTTTTATAATATTTGGGAAATCACAGAGAGCACTTTGAAGGATAATTGGCAAAGATTTGTTTTCATGAGTATATATTCTCAAACGAATAAAGCATAGTGAAAAACGTTTTACATAATTCTTTTTAGAACTAACATCCATATTTTTATATTGAAGATACTTTTAGCCCAAGAGTAGTCACGTGGAACACAAAGCAGATTTATCTATCGCGTGTTTGAGTCGGGCACCCAGATAAGCTGGATTTTAGCGAATCAGAGCCCCTCCTTTGATCCAAGAGCCTTTGATGCATAAAAATGTATAGAATTATAAAATGTATCATACACTTTAAGCCCTAATAAATTAGGAATAATAAGTCTTTTGTATTTCAAAATATTTGAAAAATATTGAAATTTTTTTTAAAAAAATTTGAAAATATAATTTTTTTTATCTTTTAAATATATAATTTATTATTCAATTTATTTAAATTTATTACGGTGTAATAAGGATACATTTAACTTTATAAATCAACTTATTGCTAGTAATTAAAGCTAATACTTTTGAAAATAGCATGCGCGCAGTAAAACTTAATATTTCTTATAAAAAATTTCTTATTTTCATATGCTTATAATTCTAAAAATTATGATAATATTTTAAACATTTTACACGTTTCTGAAGCTTCATTTCTTTATAAATAATGTGTAAGAGATTCGAATTATTTAATTTTAATTTAAAAGAGTTATATGTATTTGAATATTGTTTATATTTTCAGCCCTCCAGAAAAAGTTAACACCCCTAAAACTCCTTAAAGTCCTTGAAAGTAGGTATAAGTATACTTTTTCTTTTTTTCTTAACCAGAATTACGATTTTTATGGTGCACACTTATAATAATTTTAAAAAAAGGATTGGGGTGACTCATTTACCCAGCGCAACCTTTAATGTTAGTATCGAGTGCGCGAATGCTCCCGGGTTAAAACATTTTAGTCTTCTCGCTTTAAATATTGAAAATAACAAATACTCTTCATATCCTATGTAGAACAACATATACTAGACTATTTTTCTAATGATATTTGCACTTTAAGAAATGGACGATGAAATAAATAAATCTTATTTAAGGTATACGTTCGGAACCGGGATTTTAAAAAAAAGCGTATAGATGGATATAATTTCATTATATTTAGTGTCACTTTGATTATAATACACGTTTAAAATTGTTTTTTAAGAATATTATCACAATAAAATTGTATGGACACAATTATCAGTCTTATGAGGCCTCGTTTAGTAACTGCCTACACTGACGGTTCTTCAGACTCACAGTGCAAGAAGGGTGGATCTAGTGTCTTTCTTAAAAACCCAGATAATATACAACTTCAAAGCACAAGGTCTCCGCAGGGCAAAATGCTTCCAACTTCACGTGTGAGCTCATAGCAATTAAAACAGCCTTAGATATTTACCTTACATGGACAGATATCACTAATTCCGACGGCATCATTGTTCTCTCCGATTGTAGATCTGCTCTTGAGGCCATCAAGAAAGGAAAAATGGGACTCGCCCAAGAAATCAATTCTCTTTTACTTTCCATTGGTGCATTGGGAAAATCATGCACCCTCCAGTGGATCCCGGCCCATATTGATATCGAAGGGAACGAGATGACCGATTTCCTTGCCAATGAAGCCAGAACACTTGAACCTGTAACTTCTTCGCCTACGGTCTTTGATGCCAACGCAGTCGCAAAACAAAAGCTCTGCTCAAACCCACGAATAAAATTCTCGCTGCCAGAATTAAATTATAGCCGAGAAATTGCAACAACAATAACCAAACTAAGGAAAAAACATTTTAAGGGCATGAAGATTCTGCCTGATGGATCCAGATCATATGTGGAATGCAGGCACTGCCCATGCAAGCAACTGGATCCCAAAAACCTTTTTAGCTGTCCTTCCATTGTTGGTGCCCTTTGTAAAAGAGACAATGACTACAGCATAGACATCCTATACTTGGATCGTGCCATGGATGTTGCCACGGCAGTGATTCACGCCTTTGGCAATATTTGACTTATTTCTATATCTTTATTTTGTTATATACACCTTTGCATTCTGTCATACATGAAAGCAATAACAACATTACAATAAAATATAATTTAAATGCAATATTTTGGCAAAAAATGAACTTAGAATTACCTATTTTTAAAACTGTTTCCTTTTATGGAAATGCTTCTATAATAATATTAATAATATTTTGCTTATATTAAGCAAATATTTCTCCAGAGAGCCTGAACTAGGATTTTGTAAAATTCACATTATTGTCAGAGTTACTACCAATTGAAATAATTGTCGGTGTGTTTTTTTTTTTCTTCTTAAAATTTCTCCACTCTGTTGTATCAAAATATGGATGAATACACTTCTAAGTTATATGCTTAAAAAATTCTAGTTCAGGCTTTGTATACAGAGGTCTGAGCTATATAAAGTCAAAATATTATTATTATAAAAGCATTTCCATAAAAGGAGTGTGATTGGAAAAAAGGTAATTCTATGTTCATTTTTTGCCAAAATATTGAACCTAAATAATTTTTTACTGTAATAATATTTTTAAAACAATTATATACATGTATTCTAATCTAAGTGACACTAAATATAAAAATTATCAATTTATATGCTTTTGAAAAATAAGTGCTCCGTATGTAGTCGAATACTTTAATTAGCATTCTGTTCGAATTTAAAAATTAAGAAAGGAAAAATATATAACATAATATAATTATCCTCTACTACTTAAATAAAACATATATTCCTTGTAAGTAACATGTACAAAATTTAATACTTATCTTGTTAACTTGTAAGTTTTATAATTAAAATCGTATAGTAGATTTAGCGTCAAAGTGTATTATTATTTCATTCAACACATTATTATTGTACAGGGGGCGCGATAAAAATTATGATTGAAAATTGTGTCGCCAATATTGAAAGTTTGAGAAGCACTGATCTAATGTGTAATAACTACATCATCTTATGCTTTATCTCATGTTATCATCTAAAATTAAAATTATAAGATTTTCTTTGGTTTGAATGTTTACAATGTAAAAAGAATTTTCATAATCTAGAGAAATTATAACTATCAAAAAGTGAATATATTTTCATCTTATTATGTAAATAAACCATGTGTGTTTGTGCGTGCGTATGTGCGTGTGTATGTATGTTGTGTTTGTGTGGTGGCTCTGACCCACGAATCTACAATGATGACCATGAATTCGCGCGAATATGACAGCTCGACCACCATATACTCTCTAATATCCATGAAGATGAATTCAAAGCCTCTTGTAGTGTTGCTTCCTCTTTCAATTGTATTTTCAAGAAATTTCCAAACTTTTTGACGTCGAATGTGTGTATCCTTCACTAAGTTTATAAAAAGGTTTTCAGCTCACCTAAGCATTTAGAAAAATCCAATGGCACTTGCATATTAAACCGTCGACCAATTTCGTCAAATCTAAGGATGTCGCCCAATGCCTCGATATACATCCAAAAGTGAAAACCATTTCCAGAATGACAGCATTTGCGACCTATTTTTAACTGGCGATGTCTTTTCGCTTGCCAAGCATGATTAATTATTAATTTTTTAGTTATATTATATATATATATATATTTATAGTTCTAGAAACAAATATTGTACACTTATGTAGCACAATAGAAGATGAAGCAAGTTTAAAATTTGGATATGACAATATCCTAAGTAATAAGTAATTCGATAAACTCATGTAAAATAGTTATTTTGTTGAGAAATAGAGGATCTCTGTCTGGTTGATAGGATGCAGAAAAGTTTTAAAAGTTGTAACAATAATAATATAAGAAATTGCAATACAATTTTGAAAATATCAGAGCAGATATACTAGTTTTTAAGAAGCTTCAGGATAAATTTTTTCTGCAAAGAAGCAACTTCTAATCCCACATAAGCTTCAATTTCAGTCTGGAGCTCTGTACGAGAAAAAATGTGTGTGTAGTAAAATTTTCTTACCAGACTTCGAATATAATATTTTTATTTCTGTGTCATTTGATGAATTGGTATATAAGAGCGAAAATAAACGTCTGCCTTTCTTGAAAAGTTTGTTTTTAAAATCCTTTCTTGTACAGAATATACAGGATTTGGAAGATGAGAGAATACATTGATAAAATTAAATCTAATTCAGAATAACACAAAAATTCCCCTAAGAAGAATGCATTTTCTCTCTCTTTGAGACAAGTTTTTCGTGACGCAGTAATAAATTAATTTCTATTAACACTGCCTCCATCGGGAATGCCACCTGCTAAACTGAATTTGAAATTAAGCTGTATTGTCATGGTTTTAAGAAATTTATGTATTACTGTTGGACATAAGAAGGGTAGTGAAAACTATTGTAGCGGTAACATCTATATAAGCCAGTAACAACCTCCGTACTAAGGTCATCATTTTGGTATAGTGGTTAAGTTAATCTGTTTCGTATCCAAAGTACCCGGGTTCTGTCCTGCCGGATAAGCGTGCCACCTCAATATTCTGAAGAATATATAGCAGTCTAAAATTTTATCAGGAGGTAATTGCACGCTACTTAGGATAACACTGGACACTCTAGGGGGTTTGTAAATGCCATTCGCGCAGAAATGTACGCATTTTCCATGAATATTAATAAAACACAGGGACAGAATTTTGAAAAAGTCGGTTTATGTGTAACATCGAAGGAAACAATATTTACCCATGAACAATTGTATCTGGCTTTTAAGGTGCGGAAGCAAAGGCGGAATAAAAATTCAGTGCAATTTAGAGTAAAAGGTGATTATTAAACATTGTTTTTGAAGAGGCACTGTAATAAAGTACAAATTAAAATGCTGGAAAGAAGACTTAAAATTTATTTATCCTACTTAAAATACGGTGAAAAAATAGAACTACATAATACATGTTTTACGGATCTATACGGTTCTTTGTACTAATCCCTTGGGGATTCCCTTTGGGTCATCATTTTTTTAACCAACTTTCTACGAGGACAGGAAGCGTGATTATGAAAATTAAGTTTAATATATATATATTCTGTATTCGCGAGTTTGAGAGTTAGTGAAATGAGAATAGATTGGATGCGAAGTGAATAGATGAGAAATGAAGTAAATCGGCAGCGAAAGGTATAAGTAAACAGTGTACGAAGCGAGAATTCGGAATATTAAGAAAGTATTTAGTTTAACTGTTGGAGCCGTGTTAAACTAAACGCAAGGGTAAGAAGATTGCAAGAGTTTAGGTACTGTGATCTTATTTAAGGTATCCGAACACGTTCAGAGTACTTTTTAACAAAATAGCATACTAAAACATTATAAATCCTCTTTTAGGACTCAATACCACAATAAATATTACTTATTTAACTATCAATATTTGAAATAAATTACCTGAATTTTACAAAAATCACAATTATAAGTGAAATTTTAGCAATGTTTTTGAAAAACTTCAAAGCAGTTAGAGAAAAAAGTAATAAACATATATTAGTAAAAGTATTACTAAAACAAATTAGATGCATTTATCTAGAAAATGTACTAAAATTTTAATTTTTTATTAAAATTTGAAAATTTTAGAGCTGATTGAGTAAACATTATAAGAAATGTTACACTTTTTATGAGACCATTATTTAAATAACAAGCCATAACTCAAAAAGTATTCATACAGTAAGGAATAATTTAGAACATTCTCTAGAAAATAACATAAATATCAAGTTCAAAAAGTTTTATAGAAATACATTCGTAATATTTTGAGTTATCAGACTCGCCATGATAGATTTTGAGCAATTAAAATGCCCACTTCTGGTAGATCAAAAACCCACTTCCGGTTTTTCTAACTTAATAAAATTGATTGTAACGTGGCCTCTAGGTAGCGTAGAAACAAAACAAAGTATGTTTCGTAAATTCAAAAAATAAAATTCGTATTCAATAAAATAAAAAACAAAAATATGTCTTGACTGAATTTGGTCATTTTCAACGTGTTCGGATACCTTAAAATAGAAGTCAGAGTTAAATTATTAACTCGGTTATAAATTAAACAAGCTCTGTATAGGTATTTGCATGATTGAATATATTCTCCCCAGGCTATCTTGCCTCACCCCCATCCTCTGACTGATTGAAGTTTATCATGTCGTCTGATTATTTAGTTCCTCCCACACATCTAGCCGGATCACAGGGCAAAAGGGATGTAAATCCCTTATACATATAAATTACATTTTTACAATTTGAGCAATGAGTATTAACAGCTGTATAATTTGTACAATTGGCGTTGGTTCATCGTTAGTCGGACAGGGGGTAACCCCCCCCCCCCCTATTAATTTTTAAATTTTTAGAAAATTCAAATCTATATCTGGAAACAAAATGCTGAAACTGATTTTTGTATAATTTTATTATAGTCCGGGGATTATTGAAGTAACAAAGCACTTCTGATTCATTCTTTCATAAAAGTAGAATTCAATTCTTCTACTTTATTCAAAAATTTATAAGGAAATTTAATAATTGATAAGTATCATTCAGATGCACTTTTAAAATTATGTAATGAAATAAATATACATAAGTTCTGTTAATTATCAAAAATATATATAAAATAAAAATATATAACCACACAAGTACTTCATTTAATGAAATTTTCCATAAGTAATAAAATTCCACATTGATATTGAATACCAGTTATATAACCAATAAAACTGTCCGGCAAATGATTTTAATATGTATTCTATATCATTCATATACCATTATTTCCTTTAAAAAACTCTTAGATTTAATCAGCATTCATCTGTATTCTTTAAATTATTCCATTCTCTGACTTTCAATACTCACTTTAAAAGGAAAATGAGAAAACTCATGGTTGGAGTAGTTCATTGCCTAAAGAAATTTTTCAGAAGTGATTTATTATCAATCGATATCTGGCTTTTGTATAAAAGCCTTTTTGTGTGCTTCTATTTCAATGGAGTAGTGCTCTTTTCATTAAGTGTGTAGCAATCATCTCTGCGAAAACCTCTTCACCAAAAATGAAAACACTGCACCCTTTTCCTAGCCACTTAGGAAGATTAAGATTTATAGTTTTTTTTATTATTTATTTTACCCTTATAGTTTTAAGTCCTCCGTTGTTTTAATTTTTTCGGCTTAATTTAGTTCTTGGACGATTCTCTCGGTATCGATTTGATTATGCTCCAGTAATAATACTCAAAAGCTTTTGAAAATATTATTTTTGTCATGGCTCATAAAGTGAAAAAAAATAAAGCCGTGCACTTATCTGAAATTTTGTGGTAATCATGTAATTTGTGTGGAAAAGTAAGCCCGATGAAACAGAGCGGACACAATAAAAGAAAAACCTCAAGGATTCGAATTAAAATATATCGAAATTTTTATTCTTCTTATCATCATCTTTCTTAAAAGATCTTTTCTGAATTGAGAATGGATAATTTGAGGAATATTTTACTCGTATTTGAAAGTTAGGATATTTTTAAAATAAGTACTCTTAATAAAATGAAGTTCTTTGAAGAATTTCTTCAATGAATAATTTAAGAAATGTTGTTATTTTCACATTAATTTAAATTCCATTTTTGTAGTTAGAAAGTTGTTAATCATGGAAAACAATTTTGTTTAAAGTAATTGAAGTAGTTTTATTTATATCTCTTTTGCTTATACATTTCATCGGCAAATTTTTAGTTTAGAAATTTTCTTGCTGAAAGATCAGGGCTTCTCAAACTTTCTACACTTGCGAGCCAATTTTCAATCATAACTTTCATCGCATCCCCCCCCCATACAATAACAATGTATTGAATTCAATAATAATATACTTCGACATAAAGCTACAACACAACTTTAGTTATAAACCGTAAAAATTATCAAGATAAGTATTAAATTTTGTATATAATTTTGTGACATGTCCACAGGGTCACTGTGGTAATTATTAAACTTGTACTTAATTTAGTACAGTTGAATTAATTATGAAACACATTGTGCAATAGTGATACATTTATAAGTGTATTACATTAGTGTAAATGTGTATTTTTTATTATGTCAGAATATATTTTGCTCTTTGCTTCCTTTTAGTAAATTAATAATTTTATTAAATAATATTTTGTTTTCGGCTATTTGATATACTCGCGACTCCCATGTAGGGTTATCATGCCCCCCCTAGGGTGACGCACCCCACAGTTTGACAAACGCTGATCTAGATGGATCATTAAATAAAGAAATTCGTTCAATAATAATTTGAGTGATCAACAATTTGAATCTGAATTTTGAATTTTTTCCCAATCGATCTGTAAAGATTTCTGTCTGCCACAGATTTTACACTAAAAAGCACAATTCCAAGTAAAATTAAATCTAGATGTTTTTAACTGAGCAGATTTGGAAAAAAAATTGTTTTATTTAATATTACAATAGTTTTTAACACAAAAAAAGTTATGGCGGAAAAATGGTTTTTATTAAGTCTTGTGTAATACAATTTATTCTTAAAAACTTATTGTTAGAAATATTATACGGATCACAAACAAAGTAATGCTAAAACTTTTTTGGAGTAATTATAATAATGGTAAAGAGAAAATATATATTGAATTGGTTAGACAAAATCTGACTGATAGATACAAGATTTTTATTAAACAAAACCGTAATCTGGTATTTAAAATGCAATTTATTTTGTATAAACTTTAATAAAAATGTATGTGATATAAATAAAACTTATTTTATATATATATATATATATAAGAAATGCAAGGAGATTTGCTACCAGACCGACAAGCTTGCAAGATGTGTAGGGGTTACAAAGGCGACTCGGAATCACATAGAAATGCAGGGTCGAAAATGTCGTAGTTGCGAACTATGGTGAAAGAAGAAAAAGGACAAAAACATTTTATTGTAAGTCTGTACTACAACAACAGGTGTTCGAAGTGAATATCAGAAGTCGTCTGGCAGATCTGTCAGCGGGGCTACACGGAATTTCCCTGCGTTCTGGAAAATTCCTGGCATGTTACGTATCCTCCCGGCAGCTACAGATATTCGAGCGATGAGATCTTCAACTGAAGGAACGAGTGTCTCGTATACCAAAAGGTGCCAGTTAACTCGTTAAAGAACCAGTTTTACATAATCTTCTGTTCAAACTTGAGGAGGTCGTGGGATGTGGAACACGCCTGTTCGAGTAACTTTCCTAGTACAACCACCAAGTGGCGTGTCTGTTACAATCCGCAGCTCCATACTCTATCAGCATGTCGAAGTTTCTCGTTTGAAGATGAGTTCCTCCTACTATCTTGGGAAACGATAGCAAATGACGACTTCCAACAGGATTAGTGTTCACGAAAAATTCCGTTCAGTGCAATCTACCTTAAGACTGCTTGGAGGAATCTTCCAAAAAGTAGGGAATTCCACGCAGCGTCACTGTCAAACTTTCCAAACGACTTCTGGTCGTAATTTCCAACACCTGTTGTAGGACGACCGTTTAATAAAATGTTTTCTATCCCCTTAATGTGTTGCTGTTCCTGTTCTTTTTCTCTTTTCCTTTGCACCACAGCTTGCACAATTACGGCTTTTGCAACTCTGCATTCCTATTCTACACTCCTTCACACATTGCAAATTTGTCGGTCTGGTTGAGAATTACTCTGTATATATACATAAACAAAATAAAGGCTATAACTGAGGACGATATAGGGTTAATTCACTGCAAATTAATCCAATCTAATGCACTAAACAAACAATTGATGAAAGATTAAAACAAAATCTGTACCCAGCAAAAAAAGATGCTAATTCAAACTGAAGAATTGACTGTGGGAATAAATTGATTATATTGCGACTAAATTTACTGTTTTGAATTGTCCAGGTATACGAAGTATAGATTTTTCCATATAATCAGTTGAGTATAGTATGTAGAAAAATATTGTTGAAAATACATGGAAAATAATCCAATATTCAGTGAATATGAAATAATTCGACATGTATGAATTTTTAAAAAAATAATGAAGTATATAAAATGTTCTAGAGCATTTTATAATAACAATAGACATTTAGACTTGTCGCGCGCGCGTATATGTATATGCACAGTCTAATAATATTCCCATATAATGAACCTCTGAAGAATTTCTCTATTTTGGGATTTTTTTCTAGGAGCCAAGAGATTTTTTCTATTTTCTTCGTAAATTTACCTCCAAGTAACGAAGTACCTTTTCTATTTAACGAAATTTTTCTGATAAAATTCGATTTTTTTTCTCTCTATTTTTAAAAGATTTCAAGACATTTTTCAATTATTCTTTCTTTTAGCACATTTTATGACCTTGAAATGGTTTTACCAGGTGCCTAACTCAAATATATCAAAGAAATGGAAGGAATTTTTCAAACAAAAAAAACCTCAAGTAAAATTTACATATTTTATCAACAGTTAAATTTAAGGACGCGTGTGTGGTAGTGTGTTTAAAATTACTTGTGTTCTAAAACAATGCACGTTTAAAATTACTCGTAGGCTTAAAATAAGAAATTGCTTTGTTAAGAAATTCATTAATTTTAACATAAAATTATTTCTTAGAGTTGAAAATACAGTGCATTACTGAACAATGTTTTTTCTCCCTTGTTTTCCTTGAAGATTTATTTTTGATCTGGGGGAAATATTTAAAAAGAATAAACATTAATTTTCAAAAAAGTGTGAATAATTACTTTTTTTAAAAAATAATATACAGGGTTTATTAATTTGAAATTTGTTTTATGTGGTTTTAAGGTATATTATTAAAAGATGAATCTCTATCAAACGAATTTTTCATATAACGAATTTTTTTCAGGAATTGGCGACCTCATTAAATAAATGTCCGACTGTATATAGATATACAGTCATATCTCGAAAGAAATTGTAATGTGTGTCTATTCCTACTTGCCTCTAATCCCCCTTGTCTGCTCTCGGACACGGCTAGATGTGTGGGGAGAACTGAATAATCAGTCGACTTTATTCACTCTAATTATTTTGTCACAAATATCAAGCAAGCACAATAATAATCCAATTAAGATTGTTGATCAATACTAAGAGCGCGATAGCCTGGGGATAATATTTACGGACATTCAACTGATTTCCACGATAACTTATACAAGCTCGATTTCACTCCGCCGCGCACTACAAGTTATCCTCAAACTTCTATTTAGATAATGCTTACAATACCTGTATTGTTGTAAATTCTAAGTCTTACTGTTGAGACCTTGAATTAACGCTTATACTTGACGGGATCAAATCCGATCTCCGATTGATCCTCACTGGGATTTCTTCAATACACACTTTTATAAACTTAGTTCCGCACTGCAATAACTCACGATCCTACTCTCACTAACTCTCAAAACTCGCGAATACAGAATTTGTATAATAAACTTAATTTGCATAATCACGTTTTCTTACCTTCGGTGAAAGTTGGTTGAGCAAAATATTTCTCTAAAAGAGTCCCCGAGAAGTTAGTGGAAGGAACCGTATAGATACGTCACACAGTGACAAACCAACCACGCCACCCAGCCGGCAATTATTCTAAATATGTATAAAAGTTTGACTGCATTAAATTTCTGTTACACTTTATTCTGTATTTTTTTTAGTTCATGTATGTGAAGATGTATATACCTACTAGTCTATTAAAAAAACTAATTATAATTCATAATAAATTTATTTTGTACGAGATATTAAATTATTGATGGTTAAAAATCAATCATATCTTTTGAGTTCATCCTTCCCTATAACTCCATTAGATGTTTCCATCCATCACAGTTTTATTGCTAGCTAATCTACCTACTTCTTGTTTATAATATTGAGCGAAATCATATATCAAACAAAATAATCGATAACAAAGGAAATGTAAGAAATTTCATAAGCAGTTAAATGAGCATAAATATATGACTTGAATATGGATCGTCATATATACGAGGGCAATTCGGAAACTAACCGCCGTTTTGGGCGTGGTGTTGGAAGTACAGTTCGAAGCGTTCTGAATCGAATGCACGAGCAATCTGATTCAGTAAGCTCCCAGTCGGTGAGTGAGAGTGTCGTAGGGCCAAGAGTTTGCTAGTTATAACGTGACAAAAAGTGTGCCGCCGTAGAAATTCCTGCGAAATGTGAGGTGCGAGGAGTGATAAGATATCTTTGGTGCAAAAAACTGTCAGCAGCTGATATCCAAAGTGAATTTTGTGCCGTATACGGGCCAAACATTATGAATAAAGGTGTAATTCGTCAATGGATACGCTTTTTAAAGGACGGAAAAAAAGACATCCTTGAGGAATCACGGAGTGGAAGGCCGCTTGCAGTGACTGCTGATCTCATTAAAAAAAAAGAGGAAAAAATTCGCTTACTTCGTAACTTCACAATCTCCCAACTTTCATAACACTTACCAAACATTTCTCTGACAGTTTTGTATGAGACAGTCACGGAAACACTAGGCTACCGAAGTTCTATGCTCGATGGGTACCGAAATTGCTCACGGAGATCCACAAAACCAGTCGAATAGGCGCTGCCTTAGAATTCCTTTCCCAGTACCACATGGATGGAGAGGACTTTATGCCTTTCAACATCCTCCCTGCAGCCCGCACTTGGCTCCTTCTGATTACCAGCTGTTCAATGCAATGAAGAAGTGCCTTGGGGGACAGCATTCCGCTGACGATGAGGAACTTAAAAATGCTGTGACACATTGGTTTAAATTCCAGGCGGCTGATTTTTATACAGGAGGAATTGGTAAATTGGTAAAACGGTACGACAAGGTGCTTGGATAATAGGGGAGACTATGTTGAAAAATAGAGAAGAGTTGAACCTTTGATATGTAATAAATTTTTTCACCTCTGTCCTGGTTTGTTTTTTTACAGCGATTCGGAGGATACTTTCCGAATTGCCCTCGTATATATTGCACGCGTCTACATCTCGTTCACTAGAATTCCACACCACACTATGAAAAAACCTGACCGAAGGATGTAAAGCATTAAATAGTTCGATTTAATGCTTGACATCCTTTTAAACCCGCCCGATAACTGTAACAAAATAAAACTTTTAACTTTCAAATAGACAGCCACATGAAATTCATAACTTTATCCAACAAGCTATCTCAATTCTTCACGTATGAAGTATGTAAAAGCTTAGTGATAACAAAACACTTTATTACTTCGTCCTCGTTATCTGACCTTTATTTAAACGTGGAAAGTTTAACGTTATCAGTTATTTCACTAAGTGTGCAATTTCAAATATTCGTCTGAGTAATAGCATAATTTCAAAACCGAAATATCGTAATTTTTCATTTTCGAATATAAAGTCTACTATCACTATCACATAAAAATACGTTATCATTTACTTTAGGATAAGTCATAAACTGCAATAGAGAGCTCCTAATATTTTATTTATACCAACAAAAAAATATACCAGCAATATATTAGATGATAAATTGATGCAATATTCCAAATAGATCTTTAAAACCTTCGAATGCTTGAAATGCCCTTAATGGAGCTTGAAAGCATTTCTTCAAAAAATTTTCCTGCGCAGTTTGTCAGAGGCAAATCAATCATAAATCAAATTTTCTTCTCTACTCAAAAAGAAAGTAAAAAGAAAGAAAACTAAAAGGGAAGAAAGAAACGAAACAGTCGCTTAACGATCCTTAATCATTTTCCATCAATATCGCATCTAAATCGCGCGTCTTCTCTAATTTTTAAATCAAACAACGCTTTGACAGAGATCATAATGTGGCACTAACACATAAACTTAATGGTAAAACAGGTTATCAATTATGTCGTTCAGCAATGCTTCTGTCACTTTTATAACATTCCCGGATTCTTTACAGTCCATCAAAAAACGCTTTGCTCTTGCCGAAATCCATCGCCCTTTTTTCTTTTCTTTTCGTCCCTCTTTCAGAAAGAAATAGTTAAAGACTCTTCTCTCTCTATTCCCTCTGTCTCTATTTTTCTCTCTCTCGGCCGTTTTTCATCAGGGGTTGACTTTTTTGACAATCATTTGGTTTAATCGAGTGTGAATGACAAACAACCCGACTTGTCAGTCCTTCACAGAATGAGCATCTAATCATTTTGCCACGGGGTGTCCTTTCCTTTCCTTTTTTTATATTTTTCTAGCCTCTCTTCATCCTCTACATTTTGTCACACACGTACACATTAAGGTGAAATTTACTGTCAGTTGTGAAGGAAATGAATGGTGGGAAAAGATTGTCATGACAAATATAGTGGATTCGCTACATTGTACAGATTCACTCTGATTAAGTTGAGAATATAACTTAGTGCGCTAAAATACCGGAATTGAGGCTTCAGAACACCAGATTGACTTCAGTCGTTTTTTTCAGTCAGAAAAATAATTATGAAATGTACCGTAAAATCCGGCGTGTAACATGCACCACCGTATAACGTGCACATGTACTTCCAAGCTGCCATTTTTAATTTTCAGGCGTAACGTGTACCCTCTTTTTACAAAGAAATCTGAAATGCATGTGTGCAATGCTCTTGTGTTTTGAAGTCATTTATTCTAGTTATTATACCAGGATTTTGAAAAAAAAATAGCCTTCTTCTAGAAATACAACTTTTTAAGTTTACATGCAATGTCATTTCTTTCAAATAAACAGTATTCCGATCTATGAAGAAGTCTTAATTTTGTTTCTATGCACATCTTTTTTTTTTTATTTTTAGAGCTCCCACTGTTTCGCTAAATTTCGATGTTTTTATTAAAAGTGCGCGTTATACGCCGGATTTTAAGGTAATTCATGTAACTCAAAATATGACACAACAAAAGCATCTTCTTTTTGGAAAAGTACTGAAATGGGTCTATCCACGAGCCTCCTACTAATCATCTTGGGAAAAACTATTTCTTTAAATATTGTTCTATTGAAAACTTTCTCCTGAAGAATACGCGGTTTATGTGAATGAATGATGGTGTTTAGCATTAACTTTTAGGTACGTGTGGGTTGGTGGTTAGAAGTTTGCGATTAGTGGAAAGTAGCTGTGAGATAGTCGAGAGTTGCTTGACGACTGATTGTTGAAAAATTAAAGATCGTTAATTGATGATTTAGTCAATAAGATGGATTAGATTAATATCAACTAGAATCGAATGACTGAGAATGGAATTACGATTATTCAGAACGTACATTACCAAAACGTTTCAAGAGTAAGTGATTAAATTCATAATTAAATATTAAATATCTCTTCTACCTCGCTTTTGATGCAATACTTAATTAAAGATGCATTTTCTACCCTGAGTCATTTGAATTGATAGAATAATAAAATAGATTTGTTCTGATTATGGCTGATCTTTATTCTAACTCCCAACACCGATGGATGTAAGAAGACATCCATCACAATATAACTGATAGTTCCACAGAAAGATACAAATTTCTTTGTGACGATTACGTGAGCAGGCTTGCATTTGGTTTGTGAGAAAGCGTACTCTAATAACGTAATAAGCTTTTAATGGGCCCCCATCCTAACCACTTGATTTTTCTTAACTAACCTCTTGGTCTACTTTAAAACGATTTTTAAAATGTGAACCTTATCTTGCGAAGGAACCGCGATATATACCAATGAACATGATTGATTGAATAGTTTGAATAATTAGATGCTCTGCTGTGGTGAACCTTTATGGATCAACGCGCCATTTTTTCTAAAGAAGTGTTTAATGAGGTATAAACATGCCGTCAAATAATTATGACTTGTATTATTTGGAAAATAATATATAATTAAACTAAATTTTAACAACCAAAACTCTTTATTTACAACGAAAAAATACCTTTTTGCACTGTACAGTTGTAAATGTTTTATGTTTTTTTTTTCAAATTAAAGTAACATTAGTGTGACTTCTGTTGTTGCAGATTGAATTACAAATAACTTATATTAGGATTGTAAGATGTTATTTTTAGTGGAATGCCTGCTGAATTGGTGTCATCTGCCAAATGGTTTCTAAGCTATTAATTATTTTTCCTATGGTTCACTTTTTTGACAAGAAGATTTGTGATTTGTTTCAAAAGGCCGTTTTACAGACGATGTTCTGCATACCTGGTTCCAGAACACTTACACTTACTATCCCTCACTTTTTCTGAACCAGCCATGTTAAATAACGGTTAAAAATCGTAAATATAACACAAATAAATTTTAAAATACAGTTATGTCAACAAAATTGACTATGCTATACTTAGACAAGTTTAGTATCATAAACAACTGTAATCTACGGCGTAACTAAGGCAAGACAATAACAGAAGAGTGTGCTCCCCGCGACCGTTCACTCGTGTTTGTTCGTAATTTTTCATAGTGAACTTTGTTATTTTGAATTAAAATTCAAACCATTTTGATCACTGGCGTGCCCAATATGTTGTGTCACGTGCCATCCATGGCACGCGTGCCACAGATTCGCCATCCCTTCTCTAGTGAATGAAAAAAAATGAGAAAGATAGAAGAAAGGATAGAAGTATCAAAGAAAAAAGGTTGCTATAAAAGCGTTACTGACGTCAGAGAACCCTCAATAGATGAGATTCGAGGGGCATAAATGGAATACCGTTCTTAGAAGTCTACTTCTTAGAGATCGTGACATAAGTAAACCTTTAATTCTTGCTTGATTTGAACTAAGCAGTTCCACACATTTAGTTAATTTTAATATTGATTGTTCAAAGATTGATAAAATATTTTGTGAAATTATTATTAGGGTATCCTGAACCTTTCTAAGAACGAAGCAGCCACATCACAAACTTACGGTCCAATTTTCTCGCTTCGGTGAGTTTCATGATTCTTTTTTCCAGCATTCAGTAAGATTCAATGACAATTAACTTCAATAACCACGTATGTTTGAGTAACAAAGTTAAAGATCGAATCGCGAGGATTAAATGTAGAATCGTTATGCTTATTAAGTACCTAATTCAAACACAAAAATTAAAAATCGTTCTAAATTTTCTTCATTAAAGTTTAATTTGTATGATAATCTACAACGATTAAGGGTTTTTTATCCACACATTATGTGAGTCAATTTTTCCATCTTTTGGTTCATGACGATGACAGTTCTCTCAGAAAAGTGCAAATTTTCTTTGCTTTACAGCAGTGCTTCTCTCAATCTATACTTGTGACGCAATTTTCAATCGTAATTATCGTCACTCCTCCATACAATAATAATGTATTGAATTCAACACTAATATACTTTCGCGTAAAGCTACAATACGACTTTAATTATAAACCGTACAAATTTTCAAGATGATTATTAAATTTTGTATATAATTTTCTGGCATGCCCATAGAGACGCTGATAATTATTAAAATTGTTCTTAACTTAGTACTGTTAAATTAATTATGAAATGCATGGTGCAGTACCGATACTTTTAGAAATGTATTATATCAGTGTAAATGTGTATTTTATTTTTTATTTCGTTAGAATGTATTTTGTTTTGCTTCCTTCAGTGACTTAATAATTTTTTTAAGTAATCTTTTGTTTTGACTTTTCAATATACTCGCGCCCACCTTTTAGGGTTATCACACCCCCAGGGAACACGCCCGACAGTTTGAGAATGACTGCCTTACAGCGAATAACTTTCATCTATCTAATAAAAATCTGAGTTTCTGTATAATATCACATATATAAAGTAAAGTAAATGATATATATATCCAATTTTTTTTTCAAATTGTATTATTTTGTATAATTTTTTTGTAATAACATTTGGTACATTTACGGACATAAAGAGTTAAAATGCACTTTTGTCATGTACATTGAAAGAGATGAAATTCGGCAAACGTAAATTTAATTATTTTATTTAAATATAATTCTTTATTTAAATATAATTCTTTATTTAAATATAATTCTTTATTTAAATATAATTACTTTTTTTGTGTTAGGAAAAATGAAAGCTCAAAATGAAATGAAATAACGTGTGCATAAAACAACGTATGTTCACCTTGAATCATCCTTCAAATAAATGTGAATTAATTTTACCTGAAATTAGAACAAAACTCTTTCAAAACCACTTTTGAATTAATCGATATTTTTTTTTAAATTACACTTCACTTTGTTTTTGTATTAGGCATTACCATAAATCTTATGATGAAAGAAAGCAAGATTTATCATCAAAAACACCCAGAAAATTGTAAAAATACTATATCCCTACTCAAAGTTTTCAAAAATTCACTTTTTATTCTGTGTGAATATACCGTTTCAATTAAAATCGTCATTTTTAACTTTATGTGTGAAATAGCTATGGAATTTATTGAATAATTTTAGTAATAAAATTGAGCAAACTCGGCTGCAATTTAAAATTAAAAGCTAAGTAATTGTTTCGAAGCTGCGTTTGGGAGCTGAATCAGTTTTGAAAGATTTATTAATTCATCTTTTGCTCGAAAACGTTGAGACAGAATCATAAATTCACAATCCTTACATTAATGTTAATGAGTTTTCCTTTCTTGAAAAGATTTCGGCTAAAAGTAGAACTATGGCTCGATTGTTAATTTTCGGGCTTATTTCAATGCATTGTAAGTTTCAGAATGAATTAATTTTACAGATGGAAATGGAATAATCTCAGAAAACTGGTGGAAAGATTTTCATTTTAGACCATTTCGTATCAAAATCATGATACATTTCTGTGTTATCATCACAGAATATCTGTAATACAACTAAAATTATCAAATTTAATTAATATAAATATGAATTTATGTATGGATATGTTAATGTGGACAATACAGTCCTTTCGAAATTTAAAGATATTTGGGATTTGATAAATTTAAATCATGCAGGTTTTGATAAATGGTAGAAATACTGTATTAAATTATTGTTCCTTTCCATATTTTTAACATGATTATACTTGTGTATATTTACCCCCACACAATTACGAAACTTTCTCAGTCACATTTACAACTAAATTATCCGAAGTAAAACACTCTATACTTTATAATTGTTTGCTACCTCGTTAGTCGTCTCTTTCTCAGTTTCGATTTAATTACAAAATATTTACATTCATTGTGGTGTCATTTACTTTTATTGCAGTATCTCTGTAGGAATAACGAAATAATGTTGGAACTTATCTAATCATTTCTCAGAAAATACATTCAGAGCTATTTTAAACTACATCATTTTTCAATATTCTGTTACTGAAACTGTCCATAACTCTGCATTATGACCATGTAATAAGGAAAGAAATTCAATTCCAGCATAAAGATATTTATATCATCAAAGAACCTCTTCTGTCTATCTATGACTCTTCACAAAAGTAAAAATCTATTTAAATCTCTTACGACCTTGAAACAAAAAGGAGTCAGCTGCAGTGCTCAAGCAGAAATGCATTCACACCATCGAGGAGATTTCGAATTCCAGCTATTTCAAGCTCCAAGTGATTCAGAGGGGCAATTCTCAATTGACCCACAAATTAATTGCCATTATTAATAGAGTAGTTGCAACCCAAAGAGCTTGACTTTGCAATGCATACCAACCCACGCAGACATCTCCGGCAATGAGCAGGCTGTGATAACCTTGCCCACGAAGCCCGAAATTCCCCTTTACAATCCAATAACCTTATCCTTACTGATGCTGATGTAATAACCAGACGTAGGCTCACCTAGCATCCGGTCAAGAAGCCCTTCATTCTAGATTTTAATTGTAACCACGTAATTTCAACCTCCTTGGTCAGACTACGTACAGGACACTAAAAAGGGACGAAAATATCCCCTGATGACCAAAGAAGTTTTAACACTTGTTCTCACTGTCCTGACATTCAACATTCTCCTGACCAAATTTTTAATTATTCTTCTATATTGGCTAAACGCCATAACATACCACGGACCATCAACTGCTTTGTTTGTGAAAGGTCGTTGACATAGCAACGCCATATTTCGGCGCCATTTGATTTCCCTGCATGGGTAGCCTAGCACTGCAAGTACAAGACAACAACAAACAGTATGTTTCTTAAACTATTAAATTTATTGTTTACTTGAGCCAACACATTTGAAATAATTAATTTTTAAAATCATGTCACTAAAATAATATTTTAAGCTCTACTGCGAAAACAATTCGTCATTTGATAAGTATTACAATACCTGTAGTATG
Source organism: Trichonephila clavata (assembly GCA_019973975.1). Taxonomy (NCBI): domain Eukaryota; kingdom Metazoa; phylum Arthropoda; class Arachnida; order Araneae; family Nephilidae; genus Trichonephila; species Trichonephila clavata. Next base: position 125,787 of record BMAO01031544.1, read on the forward strand.
TTCTTCAGCAATGTAGCAGAATGATCTATGTAAATCATTTTGAGTTACGTGTGTAGTGTTTTTTCTTTTACATTTTATTTATATTTCAGTGACAATATTTTGGAATACATTTTTTTAGTATGTCATGTTCTGTTTCAAAATTGTAGAAATTATTCAAAACATTTGAAAGAACGCTTCTTAGATTTATTTTACTTCTGTCAAAATTTTCTGCAGGGACGTGTACATTATTGAAAGTTTCCTAATTTTGCTATTGAATTTTCGAGTATTTCAGCACTTTGAACAGCTGACCTCTTCCTAATTTCTTGTTTATTTTAACTTACTATAATCTCCATACTTTTCATTACTTCATTACTTATTCAACAAATTGATTGAAAACAGTCGGATTTTACCGTCATTACATAGCATTTTTTTGATGTAACATGCTTGCCACTATCAAACAGGAAGGAAGATGTGCCTCTTACCAATCATCTTACATCAGCACATCAAATTTTGTACAGGTATTCCCGGCTATTTCACGATATTGGAGCCAAATTTTAAAAAAATTAGCCATTGCTAACAGATGGACTTTTACCGCACCTTCGGAACCATACGCAATACAAGGGTAACTCTGAAAATGTTAAGGCATGTGCAGACGATAAATTACAAAAAAAATAATGGTTTAATTTGAAAATATAAATCATTTTAACACAGCAGACGATTTTTTATGGCTAACTTAGTTCAAATTATTTAGCGCGGAATAAATTTTAGGCATAAGAGAAAATGGACTTGACGCGAGACCATTATCATGCGTTGGTTTTGTATGATTTTTAAGCGGGATTAAATCCAGATGAATGCTTTCAACGGCTGCAATTAGCATTTGGTGATGAATCTCCATGTCGTGCTACTGTATTCAGATGGCTTAAGGAATTTTGCAGAGGTCGCAATTCTCTTCAGGATAAGCACAAAGGAAGGCCGTTGTTGGCAGTAATCCCAGATAATGTGTCAGCCATACGAAAAATTTTAATGGATGATAATCGCTGTTTCTACCAAATGATACAGAAGGAACCTAATATTGGATCCACAGCCATACACAAAATTTTTTAATGAATTAGTCATTACACATGAAAAAAAAGTTTGCCGTTGGGTTCCTCATAATCTAACTGAGCATAAAAAAGAGGAGTGAGTCAGAATCAGTGAAGAAACCCTTAAATTGCTGAATGATGGTCGCTACCGCATCATTTCTAAAATTGTAACGGGTGATGAAATTTACATACCATCCTGTGACGCTCTAAAACGTCAATAAAGCAAAGTATGGGTCTTTGAAGATGATCCCGCTTCGACAATGGTGAAAAGACAATGAGCAATGAAAAACATTAATGTATTCCATTTTTTTCTCAGTAACAGCAAACTGGTATATCAATAAAAAATACCTTCCTAATTCTTCAAGAAGTGAATGTAAGGGGCTAATTTTTCACCATAACAATGCGTATTCCTAAAAGGCCGAATTAACAGTTGAGTTTCTTAAAAAGAAACAAATTAAAGTGATAGAACATCCACCTTATTTTACAGGTCTAGCTATTGAGATTTTGGTTATTTTTTAATCTAAAAAGGAACTTACAAGGGCGTCGTTTTTTTTTATTCAGAAAAAGAGCCTGATGTGGCTATATATGCATTTCTTTCATCAATTCCAAGAAATGAATGGTTTGAGGCATGTAATCTGTGGAAAATTCGTCTACAAAAGTGCAATAATGCTAGAGGAGGCTACCTTAAACATTCCTAAGATTTTGTAATTATAACTTTAAAAACCTAGGTGCATCTCAAATATTTCAGAATGGCCCTCATATGACTAGAAATAGAGTTTTGACTGAAACTCAAGAAGTTCAAAACATCATACAAATTTGGAATACTTTGTTCGAAATATATTGAGTTTATTGAACAATGTTGTTGCTAAAATAAACATTTTCTTTGAATGAGTTAGAAATATGAGGTATCTTTATCTTAAAGGTTTTATGCTATTTCTTCTTATTTTTTGGATTGATTTAACTATTACTTTCACTTCATACCAAACTTTGCATGATATCAATTTCGTTGCATAGTTGAATAAGTTCCATACAAGGCTTTTTACTCAAATTCTAAATTGTCCATATATATTGAAAACATTTTACACGCACAAATAAAACTTAATTTATATTTTAATTTAACTTCTAGTTTTAAATCTTAGCTATAGAAAAAGGTTTAACAAAAAATTATTATTCCATCCTGCACCAAGTCAGAGTATTTTAATAAGTGTTAAATACATATTAAACAATATTTAATGTAAAAAATAAAATGGCTTTACCCATACAAATGTTTCTAGCTTGAATTTTAAGCTTACCCATTTCAGCTTATTTAGACTCTTCTTTTTTTTTCTATGGAAGTAATGATTTATGGTATTTTATAAATTAAGCAATAATGTGTTTTTTTTCAGATACCATTTATTTGATAATTTTCTAAAAACATCTGATCTTATTAAAAATTAATTGATTTATTAAAATCATGAATAAGATTGATTTTTAGAAAGAAAGTGTAATTGTAAAAGTAACGAGCAATGCTTTAGTATAGTAGCGCGAAAACACTTATTAAATATCAGACCTACCCTTCGTATTATTATATTTAATTAGTTCAGGTTTTGAGTTAATTAAAAAGAATTCCGTGGGTTGTGTGTTTTCTCTGAGAAATATTTCATTTTTTTAATTAGGTTTCTCGGCTGAAGGACACTAGAGTTGTTAATTATATTCCAGAACGTTCTTTTAGCAGTTCAAAAAGATAAGACATTTTTCACTCTGATAAAGAGATTAATCTGATATTAGAGGATACAACCTTTATTTTCCTCCTTTAAAGCTCTAATTATTTCTGGAGGAAAATCGAATTTTCCTCTGAAAGTTTTCTTTTAGCGAGGTAACGGACAGTTTTCCTTCCTCTGAGTAATGCGACTAAAAAGGTTAGTTGAGAGTAATGTGAAGAAAAAATAAATTACTGTTTAAAAAAACTAAAAAACACCCTTTTATAGTTAATCGAACTAAGTTGTAACTTAATCTTTTAGTCATAAAATCTGGAATTAGTCGCCAAATCTAAATATGGGATCTGAAATGAGTCGCCAAATGCGGGATGGGATCTGAAAATGGGAAATCGTTAATCCTGATGATCCTGATAAGGAAAATAGAACAAAATTATTAAATTATTGTATTGTCATTGGTCCTGGACAAGTAAGTAAAATTTTGAATTAATCTGACCATTTAAAGTGGGTTAAAATTGAGTTCAAAGATTCCGTTACATACAAGTGAAGCTTACAAAAGGGTGTTAATAAAATGAACTACTGTCACATTATAGCATTGACCCGGATCATGTTTATGAAATATATTATATTCATTTATTATTTATGCCCTTATAAAGAGCTTCTGTTGGTCAAAGTATGTAATTATTATGTGTCATATTGAAATCAAGAAAAAATTGTTTTTAAAGAAATAAAAATCATATGCTAATTAATAAATATTATGATTGGAGAAGATTGAAATTTTTTTTCTAATGGACTGCATGTTGGAAACTAAATCTTTGCAGACATGGGAAGTTCCAAAATGGGAGAGCCATTTCATGGTGACACCATCTTGTGTCCTCTGTCGCTACTAAATTTTGACGCCTGCATTAATTTTTATTCATACTCTCCTCAGATACTATATATTGCCATGATTTTTTTTCTGAGAGTACCAGATTCAAATTGATGTTGAAGGAATCTTTTACATGCCACATAATCATGTGACATGCGTACGTGCGGTTTTCGCATCCAGAAAGTCAATCGACCTCAGGCGGGATCGTACCGCAACGTTACTGTCCGAATGCAGTAAAAAGAATTATTGTATGAATATGCAAGTAATACTATATTTTTAACACGCTTTTATAAGTTTCACTTGCATGTAACGGAATCTTTGAACTCGATTTTTACCCACTTTAAAAGGTCGGATTAATTCGAAATTTTGCACACTTGTCAAGGACCGATGACAATACAATTATTTCATAATTTTATTCCATTGTTCTTATCAGGATCGTCAGGAATAACGATAATCAGATTTGGTGACAATTCCATATACCACTTCCAGATTTGGTGACTTATTGCATATACTTTTTTCAAATTTAGCGACTAATTCCATATACCATTTTCAGATTTGGTGACTAATTCCAGATTTAGCGACTAAAAGAATAAGGTGTAACCCTAAACGCGAGTGTTTTTTTTAAAGCTAATTACATGCAAGTGTAAAATACACTTGTGATTAATGCAAATAAGACAAACAAAAAAAGTGTTCTTTATATGAGAAAGTGGAGGGTGGGTGTGCATTAGCAATTTCTAACCGTAATATAAACATTTTTCTAAAAATGAAAAAAAAAGGCTCATGCATGTGGAAAAAATAATTTATCTTCTAACTGCTAAATATTTTTATTTTTATAAAGCAATACGTTTAGAAGTGATGATGCAAATTAACATTATAGCTATACGTTTAAAAGGTGATAATACGATTGACACTTTATGTTACTATGTTTTTATTAACTCGCTCTCTTTAATGTCTGTCCGAGTGGAATTTTGTAATTGATTTTAAACTGTGTGACTTTCCGATGAGATAGAGATTTAAAATTGGACCATATCTCAAAAGTGGATGACAATGCATGAAGATGTGAAAAAAGAAAAAAGGAAGAATTTTATACTTTTTAGTCCGTTATAAAAACATAGTACATTAAATTTTTTTTAATTATAACTTTTTCTTCTGAACACACTTTTATTTGTTTGACCTGTTCTATACAGACGGAATCTAATATAACAATACGGGACTCATCCGAGACCCCGTAAACGGAGAGAATAAATACATTTCAGTCTATAGAAGAGCAAAACTAATTCCAGCTTCAAATATCAAACTCAAGGATAAATTCAACAATGAATAAATGATAGTTTAAGAAACTAAGAAACACGCTTTTATACTGAATTGAACTAAAAAGTAAAAAAATATTTCTTAATATAAGAACAAAATGATAAATGAGAAAATTAATGTCATTGGGGTAAAAGCGTGGAGTGCTTTATACTACATTTTTACACTAACTTAGCAGTTTGGAATAGAAATTAGAAACTACAAGGGGTGATCAAATGAAAAGGTACGAAACGACACGGTGGGTACAAATATAGATTTTATATTCAAAATATACACCATAGGCCTGAGCACAACGATCCCACTGATGAACAAGCCGCAGGATTCCTTGTTCCCAGAATTCCTGTGGCTGTGACGAGACCCAGTCCTTCACAGTGTCCTTGAGTACGTCGTCCGAGTTGAAGCGCTTTCCTTTCAGGTGTTTCTTCAGTGGACCAAACACATGGAAATCGCAGGGTGACATGTCCGGACTGTAGAACGGATGGTCCAACGTCTCCCATTGGAACTTGTCTAGCTCCATTTGTGTGACTCTGGGGACGTGTGGAAGCGCGTTATCATGGAGCAGAACCACACCCTCCGTGAGCAGCACCGGTCTATTGTTCTTGATGGACCTGCGTAGGCGTCGGAGTGTCTCACAGTACACATCGGAGTTGATGCTTTTTCTGTGCTCGAGTAATTCTGTGCTCGCATCATTTGGACGCCGCTTTTTATAAGAGCCTTTGCTCTCTCCTGCGCATGCGGGCACCCGCGCATGATCCGATCCCAGTCAGAGTCTCCAATGGCATCCCGAGATCTCTCGCTACATTCTCCCTTGGCGGAATATGCAAATATTTAACTGTTTCATTTTTATGTCGTTTCGTACCTTTTCATTTGATCACCCCTTGTATAACAATTGATACATTTATAGAACACCCCACGCTTTTATTTTTATACTAAGAATTATTTTTTTACTTTTTAGTTCGATTCAGTATAAAAGTGGTTTTTTTTTTTTTTTTTTAGTTTTTATAAACTATAACTTTATTTCAAGGCAAGAACTAGCCATAATTGGTATCATACCATAATTGGTAATCAAGGTTTGTTTGTCATTCTTCTCAGGATGGTGCACTGTTTAATATCTCTCTTTTCTCTATTCATTCCCTTATTTTCTATTCAAAATTTATATTACACTAATAAATGAATAATAACAAGCCAGAAGTCGCAAGAAGTCAGGTCAGGGTAGATAGTATCCACTAGGTACCGTGCAACTGCAAGATGGAGTTTTTCTGTTCCACTGATAGAAGCTTGGGAACAAATTTCGCCCCCATTCTGCGCATGGTCCCATAAAATTGCATTTGGAGAACCTGTACTGATCTCAACTTATTCAGCAGTTTCTGGGACTGTTAAACGACCATCTTTTATTATTAGATTTTTCGCCTTTTCAACAACAGCTTCATTTCGAGCGGTTTATGGCCTCCCAGAACGCTGGTCACTCTCTACTGATATGCATCCTATTTTGAATCGATTAAGCCCCTACTTAATTTGTGTGAACCTCGTAGCATCGTCTCCAAACACTTTCTGAACTTTATGTATGAATTGTTTCACTTAGAAAATCACCACGCTTTTGACAAAAAATTTAATGCAATACCTCTGCTCAAGCCGTCCAGTCATCTTTAGAGAAATACAAACCCTGCGAACTTCACCCTAGCACTTCACTCGACTGCCTGCAGGAAACGACTGGAAAAAAATTAAGCTGTCATTTCCTACTATGTACAGTGGGGCCGTTTTAGAATCTCTACTGCGCACCGGAAAATTTAAGGTCGGATACATTTTGAACTGACCTTGAAAATAAGAAATCAAGTCTGGACTTTACATTAACAATTGAAAAGAACAAATAAGGCAAAAAAAGGAAGAAAATACAACTTTTTGTTTAATGCTATGCAAATGTTTAAATAAAGAAGGGGAGTATTCGTCTAACATTACAAATTAACATTCATTTCAAAGCCAACTAATGTTTTCGGTATTTATATAGTTATGGAGTCTTAACCATCAAATGTCCAAAATGATACATTTAATCAAAAATACTTGTTAATTCCCAAAGGATCAATAGTTTGTTTCAATATAATGTTTACTTATGACCTGTAAAAACTAAGCGCGCGATATTTACTACACATTTTTTTATTTATAAAATAATTAAAATTAAAAAAAATAGTTAAAAATAAACTCACGACTCGAACAAAAACTAATTAAATTTTTCCCTCAAAATATTTTTACACAAAACAAAAACCTAAAGCACTATTTTTGATTGAGTTTCATTTTTTTTTTTAATTTTACTTCCTTCTTTACGAACAAACTCATCATCATTCTAAAATAAATTATCATGTTTTCATATTTTTAATATAAAAGATAAAATTTCAAAATTAACTTTTGCCATTTTATCAAACTTTAAAAAAAAATGCTATTTTTAATAAAGGAGAATATTTAAACATAAATAAATTTGCATTCTTAATTGTAAGGTCTTGTTAACTCTGTGAAGCACAGTCAAAAATAATACAAAAGACCAAGTTCATAAAAAAACCTGACGCTGTTAAATTTTTTTAAGAAATTCATTTGCATTTTCTTTTAACTATTAACTCAAATTTTTTTGTATATTCTCTATATTAGTACTTCCACTCACAGTTTGGTAATTATAAATGCATCTACATATTAGTTAATTATATATTCGTATATATTTTTCAGTAAATCTTGCTAAATAAACACAGTAATTATTTGTTCAAATCATCTGTTTCCAGCGTCCAAAGAACATTACTTCAAAAGCTAAATAATTTTATAATCAATCCTAAGGATGGCTCTAAAATATATTTCGTGATATTTTACAATTATTTTTTCATATTAAATTTAGATATAAATACAAGAGTTGGAAATACATTTTAATTGCATTTCGGATGCATTAAATAATCTTTTTGGAAACGTAAAAAATACAATCTTCATTTATTTAAAAAATACTATCTTCATTTATTTAGGCCTCATGTAGGAGGTAATTATTATTAAAGACACATTTTTTATAGATGTATTTTGGAAACTTTTCAAGTACTGTCATTAAATTAATTATCAAAAGTAGTATAACTATAAAATCAATTGTCAAAGGTATTAAAAACTATGTGTAGTGAAAATTCCTCAAGCAGGGATGATTTTATTCTTATATAAAGATGTTTCAAACAACTTACTACACTGTTGACAAATTCAATACTTTATTCTATAAAATATTTATATTGGCTTTCATCTTAAATCAGATCCTGTATTGAGTCATAGAAATTCTAAGCCATCAAATAAACTGAAGTAGGCCAAGGGCGTAAAACTTAAATTGCCTAGAACAGTGATAAAAAATAACTGTGATATATCTATAGATTTTATCCAGCCCTCTTATACCCCTCCGTTTTTAAAACATACATAAAAATATTTTTTTACTTCATTGCTTTAAAAAAAAATTTTTTTTTTAGTATACGTGAACATTTTTATGAGAAATTGAGTATTTATTTTCGTATGTAAAATAATAAATTTGTGGAAAATAATATCGAAGTTAATTTAAAAATTATTGAACCTGTATCACTGGTACGAGCAACGCCTTATAAAATATGCATACCATTATTTTATTTGAGAGCAAGTCAAAAAGTAAAGGCATTTTTGCAATTTTTCTTTCCAAGGTTTAGCACCAGCGCTGAATGAGAAGTGGTCGGCAACAATTCTGTACAACGTGTCACTCGTTTTCCATCGCAGTCGTTGGAGTATAACAGACCGTTCAACATGGCAGCTCCAATGTCGATCTGCACCAAGGAGGAAAGGAAGGCGGGAATTCTTATTCTGTTTGCGGAAGATGTGAAATTGCAGAAAATATTAATCGCATGCAAGTGCAGTATGGCGACAACTGTTTATCGCGAAGTAATATTTACAAACGGATACAGTTCTTCTAACAGGGAAGAACTACTTTATGCGTCTACAAAAGGTCAGACAGTCCATTAACTTCAATTACTAAGGACAATGTACAAGTCGTCGATGGTAGGTATAGTGATGGAAAGGATGACTAGTATCCAGCGCAGGTTTCACACCTTCCACAAACAAAAGTCGAATCGCAACCCTCCTTTTCTCCTTGGTGCAAATCGACAATGTAGCTACCATGTTTAATAGTCTGCTACACTCCAATAACTACGAGACAAAACAAGTGACCCCTTGTATACAAGTGTTGCCTACTTCCCCTCAATCAGCGCTGGATACTAACGCTGTTGCTAAACCTTTAAAAAAGAAATTGCAAAAGTCCCTTTATACACTCCTGGCCACCATAAATACAACACCCTGAAGGAAGCACGCAAATAACATGAAATTTACAAAATGCATTAGCGGAGGTGAGATATGCAAATGATTAGAATTTCAGCGCAGACACACATCACACACTCTTGTGGCGCCACCTCAAAGCGCTATTTAAGGCTTGGAGATTTCGACGATTTCAAGTTCGGCAATTGTGTTTTTCTTGTGATTTTTTCAAAAAACGATCAGTTATGACTCGTAGAAAACAGCGATCAGCTTTTGATCAAGTATCCGAGTTCGACAGAGAAAGGATAGTGGCCTACCGAGATTGTGGATTATCTTTCAGGGAAATCGGTAGTCGCGTTGGACGAAACCAAACAACTGTAATGCGGATATGCGATCGTTGGGTGCAGGAAGATACGACGGACCGACGTGGTCGATCGCATCCATCTCAGTGCACCACTTCACGCGAGGACAGGCAAATTGTGCGCATGGCAGTGACGGATCGCTCAGTCACATCATGGACCATAGCACAGCACATTGAGTCTGTAACGTATCATTCAGTGTCTCCGCGTACCATTCGACGCCATTTACAACAGAATGGTCAGTCCGCAAGACGTCCATTGCTTGGTCTACCCTTGTCGCAGAACCACAGATGTCTCCACTGCCAATGGTGCGATGAAAGAAAGATGTGGATTGGATATCACTCTCGCACTCCTCTAGTACGCATTGCCGGTACTTTAAACAGCCAGCGTTACATCTCCGAGGTGCTGGAGCCAGTTGTCCTTCCTTACTTTCAGGGCTTGGCCACAGCCATATTTCAACAGGATAATGCGCGACCACACGTGGCACGCATTGTCCAAAGGTTCTTCGTCAATCACCAGATTGAATTGCTTCCCTGGCCGGCTCACTCTCCGGATCTTTCGCCGATAGAAAATATGTGGTCCATGGTTGCTCAACGATTGACTCAGATTACACCCCCAGCTGCCACACCAGATCAGCTTTGGCAGCGTGTGGAAGCTGCTGGATCTGCTGTACCCCAAGAACACATCCAAAGTCTCTTTGAATCAAGGCCGAGGCGTGTGGCAGCGGCTACTCTGGCTACTGATTCTGGCAGGAACCACACTTTTCAAAGAAGTCTATAAATTTAATCATTTGATACATGGTCAACATGTTATCTACAAAATAAATTTTGTTGTGCTATCTCTTGTCTTTCTTGGTGTTGCATTTACGGTGGCCAGCAGTGTACTTTTTAACTTTCCTTCTTACGTGTTTGCTATTGCATTTAAGTTAAAAAACAAAAAATGGACTGCCACAGTCCTATTTATTACATTAGTATCGAAGAGTTTTAAAAATGCATTATTTTTTAAGATTACATTTTATAATCAAAATTATGTTGTCGGTCTAAAAAAAATTCCTCATCATTGGTACAGAACCTAGTAGAAAACATTTTGCTCGTAAAAAAGTAAATAACTATAAATATTTATTATAGAGTAGAGAGATAAAACACGAATAATAAGAATGAGAGTAATCTCATCTAAAATACAAATCATAAGGAGAAAACTGTAAAAAAAAATGCGGTACATATTGTCGCAACCGTATTTGCGACATTATTTGAAACGAAGCACATGGTTGCCAATTCAGCACGTAAGTCACTTGCGAAATTGAACTTGCTAACTTAGTTAGTTATCTTGAATGTTGGCATTGTTGTGGTAGTGCGTAAGTACTAAAAATATTAAAATTGTATTAAGGTATCTGACTAGTCTCGACAACTGTTTTTTAAATGGGGGTATGGGGATTTTTTTTTGTTGCTGTTTTTAGACTTGTTTAGTACATTTTAAGAAAAATAGGCTAAAATTAAGAAGAGAAAAAGAAATTAGTATTACTAAAATGGGAAAAAATAATTAAAAATTTACAAAAAATAACATAAACGCGGCCCATTCTGTACCAAAAGTTTATGAACAAATTTTCAATTTTTCAATTCCGATATATTACTATGTTATTCGTTTTTGCAATGACCTTCAGGATAAAAGATATTTTAATTTTTGCAAAAACTAGAGCACTCTATCTTAGTTATTATATGAAATTGCTTAAAAAAACAGTGATTATATTAACATAAAGGACTGTAAATTTTGTAATAAAACAGTGATTGACAAATCTGACAGTTAAAACACGTCTACTATTATACAGAACATACACAGATATTTCAGTTAACTACCATCAAAACTTTTTGAGCCATCGCTGGCATCGTTTGAGCATTTTAAAAAAAAAACACATTTCGAGTAAAACGCATTTTAAAGTATGACATATCTTGCTTAAAATAATGGCATCTGCTTTTACTTAAACACTTGTAGTTTTTGTTCTAGTGAACGGAAGATAATAAACTTGGTATTTTTATAAAGCTAATAAGATGGACAATAAAATAAATTATAAAAAAAGCCAATTTTTTTTTATAAAATTCATTATTTTAGGGTAGTCGGATACCTTGAGGAAGAAACACCTCTTTTGTAAATAGCGGCAGTATAACTTATTTTCAATTTAGAATTACATGCGTCTTGAAAATAAATACAAAGTAGTTAAACATTTTTTTTAAAAAAATTGACGTTTTTAACTATATAACCTGAAATTTTTTGTATGATGTGATTGAAATGACATTTAACTATTTTTGAAATATTCAAGAGAAATACATGAACAATTTTAAAGAACTTTGCGTAGTGTACGTCCTCGTATGCTAAAAAAATAAGTTCAAGTACTAAAATTCCCTCCTCCCCCTCCTTTTCTTTTTTGAAAGAAGAAAAATAAGTTTTAAAACTGCACTAGTAATAAATATGTTGAAGTCGACTGATAAATATATTGCAGCAATTTATTACAATTTTTAAATCTTTTTATCGTTTGAGGCATGTTGAGCAGTGTATTTTGTACGCGGTATTTAAAACACGTAAAAAAAAGTCTTTCTTATCTTAAGTATGGCAGTAATTGAAATTTTTAAGCGTAATTCCCATCAGATAAGCGAAATCATTCTCTAAATGGAAAAAAGGCAAGGTAATACCCATACTCAGAAGCATCAAATACTTCCCCGCAACTTAAAATCTATCTGTAGATAAGTAAATTCAGTTTCAGTTTCCATGCCACAACAGTTAGTTCCTTTTAAACTTCTACTTAAATTGCTATTTCTGAGATAGAGAGCTGAAAGAAAAAATAATTTTAAAATCACAAAATCAGCGAGTGAACCGTAATCACCATTACACTCAACAATCACATTCACGGCGTGCGTGAACCTATAAATTTAGAAAACGATAAAAATCAGCAGGGAATAGTTGTCTGCGTTTTCGTTTTAATTGGGTATCTTTTTTTATTTTATCGCCCGCTATGTTTGATGTTGACTCCCTTCTTTCTATGATTTTATCTTTATCGTTTGCATTAGGAATAATGGACAATTTTCAGATGGGAAAGAAACTACCTAAACTCAGATATAAAAAGACTCAGTAGAAAATTTCGAGAAAATTTTCTTTTCAGTTGTAAAAAACAATAAAGAGTGTGTTTTCTTCCATTGTCTAAAAATTGAAAAGGAATAAAGGTACCTTAAGGCTTCTGTTAGCTGTCAGCTTAAAATTTAATACATATTTCTTTCATTTTTTTAAAAAAAGTATAATTTATAAAAAGCATTTTTTACTAATGAACAAGTTTCACATATGACTCAAAGACTTTGTACCATACTGTACTAATATTTTAATATTTTATGCAGGGTATCCCGGGATTTTTAGGACAAACTTTAAAAATACGCAGGGGACATCACAAGAATTCAGATTTGTATAGCAACCCATAGTTAGAAAAGTCTTCCTATTTAAAGGCCGTATCACACGTACATTTTTCGTGCAACTTTTTGGCCCAACTTTTAGCCCAATCTAAAGGTGAAGGGTTGCCGTAAGCAAAACCTCATGCTCTGATGTTAGCCGCGCTCTTTCTCCACATTGAAACATAACTCGCCAATTTTTCTGCTTCGAAAACGACCATTCAATATTATTTCTTTTATTTCGCTAGCGCTTTTGTTGATGGGCGTAAACAGAAATGGAGCACCGTTCTGTTAAAAATATTATACTCCATTAAAAAACTATACACCATTAAAATAGTATACGCAATATCTGATGTGAAGCTACCGTCGTTACGGCCATCTTGTTTAAGACGTAGGGCGCCGAAGAACCCCATTGGATGAAATTTCAAGCAACTTTTTCAACTCACTGGCAAAAAGTTGTTCGAAAGCCGTTGCTGTGGCAACGGAGTAAAAATTACCCGAATTGACCAAACATTGCGCCAAACGTGTACGTGTGATAAGGCCTTATATTAACAGACCTGCATTACCGCAGTCATTTGAGCAGTCATCACCCGTAGAAGAGTATGGAACGTTTTACAAACACCGAGTTGACAGATATGCACCAAATTTACGGATTGGCAGAAGGAAATGCACAAACAGCAGAAAGATTGCATCACGAAAGGTACCAACAGAAAGATGCACCGGACCACCGGATGTTTGTTAATTTGCATCATAATTTTTGTAAATATGGACCATTACGAGGTAATAGGCATTGTAAGGGGGAACCAAGCAATCTAACGAGACAAGGTATCGAACATATTTTGTTCCGTGCATGGAACAAAATGGGATGCAAATTAACAAACATTTGGCTGTTCAGGGCATCTTCCTGTGGGTACCTTTCGTGATACAATCTTTCTGCGACTCGTGCATTTCCTTCTGCCAGTCCGTAAATCTGGACATATCTGTCAACTCAGTGTTTGTAAAACGTTCCAAACTCTTCTACGGGCGATGACCGCTCAAATGACTGCAGTAATGCAGGTCTGTTTCCTTAAATATTCTTGTGAACAACGCCACCTAGTGCCAAACGAAAACGTTTCCGACCTCGTGTTGCTATGCAAATCTGAATCCTTGTGATGTCCCCTACCCACCCTTAAATTTTATCTCAATGATCTTGAGACACCCTGTATATCAAAAACCATAAGGATATAAGGAGAAAACGAGCGTCCTTTCAAAGTTGACTTCTTAAAATTCTCGCTGGGAAAAAAAACAAAAATTGAACTTTAAATTTATTATTATTATTACTCTTTCAAACATTTGATGATATATAGAATGCGTGATGAATTTATGTTAACAGCAGAAATATTTTTGGATTAACATTGACAAATGGAAATATGAAAATCAGTGCCTTCCTTTTCTAAAATAAGTAAAATAAACATATGACATTGGTAAATTATTTAGAATTATATTCCAAAACGATTCGATTCTTAGAAAGTTGCCACGTTAATTTATATTTTCCAAGAGAAAATTAAAGTCTCATACCAACGATCATGACTACAAAAATGTAAACAATGAAATAAATTGAATTTACGGAAAAGCAAAAATTAAACAAATGCATTTATTTCTGCATAGAACTTTTCTTCCTTTTTACCTTCTAAAATAGAAAGTATTCAAAAAAATTTCCTACATGAATCTTTTACGAAATTAAAAAATAGATTTTTTGTTCATTATTTTAGAAACAATTATGTTTTTGCATTTTTTCATCCGTTCTCTCTCTTACTTTCTTTTTTTTAAATACAGAATTAATGTTGGAACGTATTTTTCACAAATTAATTTTCGTATTTAAATATATTTTAAGATGTTTTTCTGAGAATGTTTTCTAATTACTCACAAACATATTGTATACTTTCGCCTGTTCCGGTTGCAAATATCTCTGTTTATTGTTGTGCTTTGTTTTTCAAATGCTTTTCTAAATTTGTTATTAGGTCTCAACATTTCTTCAATTCCTTTTCGAATTCAGTGTCAATTTAAATTCCCCCTTTTTATCAAATTCATTACAAATACATTTAAAAGCTCTCAAGATGTTTCCTGATTTTTTTGGATATGAACTAAGTTTTGTTAAACGAAACTCCTGTTCAATTTCCCTTCAACTAAATTTTAAACACAATGATTTTTATATTCCTACTTGTTAAACAAACTTCGAATTTTATTAAACTTGCATATCAATACTGTTTATAAATATTTACTGCTTTGAGATGTATTATTGTTTAGACGTAAGTTAAACTATGTTTTTTTCTGTATTAAAATGTTATGCTTGTGTACGATAGAAAGAGAGAGAGATCTTTCTCAGGGGTGTTAACTTTTTCTGGAGGGCTGAAAATATAAACAATATTCAATTACATATAACTCTTTTAAATTAAAATAAATAATTCGAATCTTTCACACATTATTTATAAAGGAATGAGGCTTCAGAAAAGTGTATAAAATGTTTAAACTATAATCATAATTTTAAAAATTATAAGCATATGAAAATAAGAAAATTTTTATATGAAATATTAATTAAGTTTTACTGCACGTATGCTATTTTCAAAAGTATTAGCTTTAATTACTAGCAATAAGTTGATTTATAAAGTTAAATGCATCCTTATTACACCGTAGTAAATTTAAATAAATAGAATAATAAATTATATTTTTTTAAATATAAAAAAATTATATTTTCAAATTTTTTTTAAAATTTCAATATTTTTCAAATATTTTGAAATACAAAAGACATATTATTCTTAATTTACTAGGGCTTAAAGTGTATGATACATTTTATAATTCTATGAAGTTTTATGCATCAAAGGCTACTATTTTAGAAAATACCATGTGTGCAGTAAAACTTAATCAATATTTCTTATAAAAAAATTTCTTATTTTCATATGCTTATAATTTTTAAAATTATGATTATATTTTAAACATTTTACACTTTTCTGAAGCCTCATTCCTTTATAAATAATGTGTAAAATATTCGAATTGTTTAATTTTAATTTAAAAGAGTTATATGTATTTGAATATTGTTTATATTTTCAGCCCTCCAGAAAAAGTTAACACCCCTGAGACCCCTTCACCCTTTTATAAGCTTCACTTGTATGTAACAGAATCTTTGAACTCAATTTTTACCCACTTTAAAAAGTCAGATTATTTCGAAATTCGGCTCACTTATGCAGGACCAATGACAATACAATAATTTAATAATTTTGTCCCATTGTCCTGATCAGGATAACTATTTCCAATTTTCAGATCTCATCCCGCTTCTGGCGACAAATTTCAGATCTCATTTCCAGATTTGGTGACTAAAAGATTAAGTTACAACTTAGTTCGATTAAATATAAAAGGGTGTTTTTTTAGTTTTTTTAAACAATAATTTTGACCTTTAAACCAAATACTTACCTCAAACAACACTGAAAGCAACTGCTGTTTGAAAATAAGTTCAGAAAACATTTACATAACATTTCTTTCAAAGGTGTGATAACATATGTTCACTTCAAAATCGTATCTCTGAATCCGAGGAATATTTTAATGAATACAATTGCAAAATACAGGGTGTTTCATAAAGAAGTATACACTTTCCATGTGCTGTAAAATAGCAACAATTAAAGACAGACACCACCTTAGCCTAAAGTAAGAAGATGTACTCTTATATTGTGTCTGGACTGTAAAGGCTTGAATCAGCTTATCAAAACACGTTTATTAAAGTGAGATGTAATTGAATACTTTTACAATTGTTCCGCAATTGGTTACTCAGTTTAAAAGTCTCTTTCACTGTAAAGTCCATCTCGTCTAAGGCATACTCATTATCATGAGAATCTCGTGAAGTTTTTCCCGACTTCCTTTTTATCAGTTCGTTTCTCCACTTCTTCGCTAGTGAGGCATCTAACGGTTCTCCCCGCAAATTCTCACGACGTGCTTTTTAAAGCGTAGGTTTCTTCTGTTCTCTTCTTCGGCACTCCTTTCATCCCTTGTCCGTCGGTTCCTCAAAGCGTGGGATCTTTTAAGGCGCATAATGTGGGGCTCCCCTCCCCAGACACGCTGTCGTCCGAGATGTGTGGGAAACAGAAACCACTCAGGTCAGGGATATGTCCGCTCTTGGACTCTAAGGGATGGTCGTGGGAACAGGGGTCAGAATTCTTGACCACCCATTTAGGCCACTTTTCCCCAGAAATTAGGGAAAGGAAAACGGGAACATCACAGGACCCTGATGGAAGTGACATAAACAATAGTAGATTTATCATATAACTAATCAGTCAAAACGGTGGTGTCTGCAATGGAAAAAGATTTTTCTGTCATTGAATGGAATCAGCAACTGCTGTTCAACGGCATTTTCGATCACGATTCGGAGAAGAACTTCCAACTGGACAATCTATTTAACACACACAATGGTATGAAAAATTTAAAATTACAGGCTGTTTGTGCATAAGTAAAATTCCTGAATGAAGCTAAAGCAGTATATGACAGCTGCTGTCTATGGACTTGATACCTTAACATGCGCTTGGATAGAAATGTAGTAACGGCTGCATGTGTGTCGTGTGACCAAAGATTCATACATAGAACATCTGTGACTGTCTTAAACAAAACTTAAAATAGTCCCATACAATCAGTTACAGGTGACATAGAATATCTTACATTGTTCTTGAATTATAGTGCATTCGAACTGTGTACTCCTTTATGAATCACCCTGTACATTAAAATATTCTTAGAAATATTCCTAATTTTCCATTGATTAGTCAGTGCATTCAATATATTACTTACTGAATGCCTGATATTTAAGGTCTGTATATTCACATAATATTCATTGTAAGTTTAATTTTTGCTCTAAGCTTCTAACTTTTACAATATGAGGTCTTAAATGTATCCAAAAAAATATTTTATGTATTTAAGTCAGCGTTTCTCAAACTGTGGGGCGCGCCCCGTAGGGGGGGGGGCGTGATAACTCTACGAGAGGGGCGCGTTCATATTGAAAAGTAAACAAATAATTATTTTTAAAAAATATTAATTTACTGGAAGTAAACAAACAAAATACATTCTGAGATGATAAAAAATAAAATACATATTTACACTGGTATAATAAACTTTTAAATGTATCAGTACTGCACAATGTATTTCATAATTAACAATACTATTAGAGCAAATTTAATAATTGCAAGTGACCCCATGGGCTTGTCATATATATAATTGTATACAAAAATTAACACTTATCTTAATAATTTGTACGGTTTATAATTAATCCCTTAACTGCAGATTAAAAGTTACGCAATCTTCTCCCCAATGCCACCTTTTTCCACGTAGGCACACATATGGGATGTATTTGGGGGGGGGGGAGAATAAATAAAAAATCCTCTGAAATAAGTAAATCCTGCGCAAAAACTGTCAAGATCCTTTCATTGCATTCGAAAGTATTCGGAATAATTTTATGGATAGTAGTGCACAGAAGAGATCGTACTGCAGAAAGACGTATATATACGCCCGGTGCAATCAACGCTTTGGGTGAGCAAGACGTTTATATGGTGGCACTTAACAGGTTTAAGTCGTATTGCAGCTTTAAAGTCAAAGTATAGTATTGTTGAGTTCAATACATTGTTATTGTAAGGAAGGGGGGTGCGATGGAAATTATGATTTAATATTGGGTCGCAAATATTGAAAGATAGAGAAGCACTGATTTAAGTTCAGAAGTATTTTATCTGTGGTATTAATTAATTTCCGATTCAACATCGAATAATTCATTACTATAGAAATTAATACATTTTAAAAGTGGAGAATCGAAACGATATTATTCTTTAATGTAATAATCCTAATAAAAACATAAAAATGTAACAAAAATTTAAACTTTATACTGACATAAACTGAAAAAACTGTCTGTTCGAAATATGTATTTAAATATTCATAATATTATAACTTTGAATTGCCTCCTATTTTTAGTTTTAAATAATTCTTTTTAATATTATTAAAACTGCCAGAAAGCATTACAAGTATAATCGAGAGCATAGCTCAGATAAATTTTTATATTACTGTTATAATTATAAGAATAGCATCGAAGAAAATATAACACAGTTTTTTTATTAAGTAGTTTGACATTATTTCCTTATTTGCATCGTAATTATTTTATATAGGAATGTAAACTATTTCAATCACATTAACGCTTTGTTTTAACTGATTAAATGGCTTTGAATATTAAAAAAATAATTTAGAGCTTTTTTTAAGCTGAACGTTTTCCAAACTCTCTGAACTATGTGTTATTTAAATTTTTAAAAAATATATCTAACTATTAAATAATAAATTTACTGCAACTAATAAATATCTACTACCAGTATCAGATACATAAAAGTAAATATCTCCTTTTACATATGTTCTCAATTATTTAGGTAAAAGAACACTCTTCAAAAAAGACTTGGAAAAAAATTATTTACCTTTTCCTCATTTTTAAATTTCTGTCAGCACCCAACTGTGCTAAATCCATCTAATTTACGTCATTACGTAAATTTATCGAAAGCTTTATTTTTCTAGAGGGAGAAGAAGACTTCCAAACGGTGCAATTTTAAAGTTCATAAAAGGAGTGCATGAAAAACGTGTTTAGAATTTATGAATTTGGCGTATGCCACGAAGTGGTGCCTAAGCTTATTTTCCCTTATTTATTCATATATTCATGAAAGCTTGCTCCGACACAACTCCAGCGTCACACACTTCTTACGGATTTTAAGATAGCTTACTTATCATAGAAGGATATATATGTTTGTGTTGGGATTTTGTGTAACTTGGTTATCGGAGGTACCTGGAAGATTCTCTATTTTCACAATGTGTACAAAGAAGTACGTTTGATCCTCCATTTAAATAAAGATGGTAGTAATAAAAACTAACTTTACCATTATCGAAAGCAGTACGTATTTAAAGAGTAAATAGAACCATTCCGTTCATGTAGTTTAAAAATGTAGTCTTTTAATTATGTCAATCCCCTCTATCTCTAAATTTCCATCTTTTTTTATTTCCGAAATAAGAGTATATATATTGAAGGTTTTTTTCTTCCCATTTCGAAGCATCAAAATTATCATTGCATTAGAAATGTTCCAGGGATTATGCAAATGGATGGTTTGGCAAATATATGAAAACTAATTACATCATTAAAAGTCCTGTTAGGGAGCATCAAAAAGTTTGGTAATTTTTGTATTCTAACAAAATGTATATAAATCATATGTTAATTCTACCTTCTAGCAATGAATGTTAAATTTGTTTAGGCTTGTAGGAGAAGTTTATATTGCAATCACATTTATTTTGAATGAATAATGCAAATTAAACTCATTCCTCAGAAAATAAAAATTCATTCAAAAACAAATATGCTGAAAATATTAATTAAAAATATGATTTAATTAAACAAAATTTAAATCAGATTTAAAAGCGATATTTTAGTATGTTCTTTTGCAACATCATTCATTTACAACAGTCTAGTTTCTGGTCCATTGATATTTTATCAATATAAAATAGTTAGCAATTTAAGTAATGTTATATCTCAGTACTAGGAATTTGTTTGGTTAGTAAAATTATTTGTTCAAAATAACCAAATTTTTTTAAAAAATATATTAAACATCATTTTTTATAAAAAGGAAAATTCCAAAACAATAAAAAGCGCATGTATATATTCCCAGTATGATTACTTCATTTGCAGTAAAATAACTATTCTCCAACCAGTGTTTAAAGAATTGGCTTGAGATTTTGGACAGTACTGGCCTAGATATTTTATCCAAATTGGCTAGGCTTGGTCAGAGGAAACAAATGTGTCTTCAGTGGATACCGTCGCATGTGGGTGTGCCTGGGAAAGAGGTCGCTGATGAGCTGGCTAGTAGGGATTAAGATCTCCCTAACGCCAGTTCCCCTGAGCCATTCTGAAATTCATTCCCTCCCCATAGCTGAAATGAATCTGACTTGGCGAAACCCTCCTGCTCACCACTGGTAGCAGTTAAGAGTCCTGGCCTATCTTTACAGTGCAGGAGATCCAGGGCTCTACAAACGGCCTTGGCGCTTTTTAGAAGCGGTCACCTGCGTGGTATGATCTTTGCGCGGGGGGTAAAGTCTTTCTTTACTTGTCCCTGTTCTCTCTCTCTCTCTCTCTGCTTTTCCTACTCATCTTCTGGACAGCTGGGGCATTTCCCTGGGACACTTATTTGGTGATCAAGACCTGGTTTGTGACATTGTTATGTGGAAAGGCCAAATGGACTTGGTGTAGGCTTTCCAGCTCCAAGGGGATTTGAAACAACAACAACAGAACTATTCTTCACCATATTCCTAAATAGCTTTGTAACAGTGACTAATGGTTGAATATCTTCCTCACTAATGGTTTAACTTCTAATGATTGAATATCTTCCTCAGATTGCTGATTCTGACAAGTGGCTATCGAACGCATTTGGTACGTGATTGAAAGATGTTATGCATAGCATATACATCACCCTCTGATACAAAAGATGAATTTTTTTTCACGTGTGGTAGCAACAGCATGGACTAATATACCAGAAGAATGCAGGCGTGAATGCCCTTTTCCTTCAATATAGTGTATTACTATAATTGCAGCTAGCCACGTTTGCTACATACAATACTAATCTCTCCATGCCCCACATGTAGAACGAGAACGCTATTTTAATCATTTCACTCTAATATTTTGTTATTTGTTTCATAAATTTGGAATTAATTTGTTTTGTCTTTCAACTGTTGGTTTTAGATAATCAGCAGTGCCATTGTAATATATAAGAATTTTTTGTAGGCAATAAAATTATTATTCTTTGATATTTCCGTGTTTCAGTACATTATAAATTTGATTATTTGAATAACCACTATTTTTTAAAACAATAAGAAAAATTTTAGTTACTTTATCAGTAAATAATTTTAAAAATTTAGAATTTTTCACACAAACATACAGACCCGTGTTCTTTTGATTCTAAATTTTTGCAAATTTATTTATTAAAAACTCAGAAGAGTACTTAATACTTTCAAATAGAATTTTCGAAGCTACAATTGTATCTCAAAATGAGAAATATCTGTAAAAATTTTCCACATTTTTAAATATGAAATACAATCAATACGGTTACTTTTTTCAACTTTTTACAATTATTTTAATCATTTCAACAGATTTCTTTATCTTCATTGAAAATATCATACATTATATTGTTATAGTGAATCATATAGATATCTAAACTGAAAAGGCAATATAACTTAATGTAAAATATTCCGAAGTATATGCACAAGCTGTTAAGATGATTGCCCTTCTTACTGAAGTATATCATTGATATTGTAATCATTTATAAAAGGTATTGAAAAATTGTTAGTGTGAATTGTGCTTAAAAAAACCACTTATAAATAGTGAGTTATTTTAAACTTTCTGTTACCTGTTTATAAAATATCACCTGTTAAAATCCATAATACAACATTGATTTTAAATAATTTTAATCTAAAAGCTTAAAATTTATTTTAAAAAAATAGTTTGAAAACTTTGAATGTAACTGAGATTAATATAGTTAAACGTCACAAGTAAATTGTTTAAAATATGTGCATTTTTAAAATTTTACAAAGGTGTGATTCAGAATTTTGTTAAATTACATAATTAAATAGGTCATTGGGAGAACGTAGTTCGAATTTTACTTCTCTGATAAGGATTTGTATGAATATTTTCTTAACTAGTTTATGATTCGTTTTCAAAGACCGAACTCAAAAGAAAATCTTTTAAATTTACAAACAGTTCACAAGGTTTTAAAAAGATGGAGTTGTTACATAAAGTAATATTCATGGAAATTACTAGTTTGAATGCATATTTAAGAAAAGGTTTTATACATCCATTTACATTCCTCTTCGAAATTTATTTTTAATTTTTTATGACTCCCACATACTTCAAAAAGGAATCTTCTCAACCTAAAAAATAAAATACATTTTCACACATAATGAACGCAATAAAACTCGTAAATAGAATCAAAATTCAAGAAGAACAAACTTAACCGTGTGTGAGTTTATTTCCACATTGAAATCGGTGAAGTCAAAACTCTCGGTACACAACCATTGCGAGAAAACGTGTAAGCCCATGCTTTATCATTTGCATTCGTTGTCTGGAAAAACACATTGCGTTTAGATCCAAAAGTCCCGTTTTTTCTTTTTCGTTCAATCGCAATTTTCTAAGCAATGAAATAAATAAATAAAATAAAGTAGGAAGGGAATATGTAGTCACTTAAGTATATTCTTCATTCGTTTCTTATTTATGTGATTTTTTTTTTTCGTATCTTTCAAAGTAAAAATTCTGAATATAATAAAAGCTCGTTCATGTATGTAAATCCCACTGATTTACGAGAAATATCCATATGTCATTTTAAGCTCGTGTACTTGCTTGTTCCCATAAAAGCTGGCACTCATCAAAAAACATGTAATGGAAAAATGTTTAAAAATGGAAAAGAACGGGAGGAGAAATAAAAATATAAAGAATATTAAAGTTTATTTTTCTCAATTCAACCCGAAATTCACTTCGCGTTCGTTTTTGGTGAATTGCCGGTTTTATTTTTGTTTTTAATTTTTTACTCGTATTAACATTATTATCCTTTTTGATTTCTTTTTATGTATTATAAAAAGATAAGAAATTTGAAAAAAAGTTTTCGTATGAAATACGAAAATAATTTTTTAATTCTTTTCATTGACTCAAAATATAGTCGAACAAAATTTTGAGGTAATTTTGTTTATTTCTTTGCACACATAAGAAAATAACTGCGATTTTTTTTTTCTTTATGCTAAAAAATAGCTTATAAGAAAATTAATTCTTATAATGCAGGTGTGTGCTACCTTAGGATGCACAGAAAGAACTGTATATTAATGAATATGATTTATTAAGTTTTCTTTGAGAGAATAATATTCTTTGAGTTTCTTCATAAAGTAGAAAGCATTCTGAATTTCTGAGTACTTTCTCACCCACGCTTGAAAAACTTTCTCAAAAAGAAAGTAACGTAATTATTAAAAATAATTTGCTATGTTTTCTTTCTTAAGATTCTCTCCAAGATTTATTATTTCATTTTAGAAGCATTACTTTGTTTTGTTCCATCGATTCTACCTTTTACAGAAAGTTTGTGTTGATCTCCATGAAGTTTCTTAATGCAAATATACCAAAACCTTGTAGTGTTGTTATCTATATAAGCCAGTAACAGCCTCCGGACTGAAGTGATCATTTTGGTCCAGTGGTAAGTTAAGTGCTTACGGAACCGAGGTCGCGGGTTCTATTCTCCACACTGGTAACCTTGACGCTGAACTAAGAAAAACGCAACCTTCGTGCGATGTCGTGGTGCCATTTACCCGTCGCAAGAGCCATCAAAAAGTCGTCAGATCCACTTGGCGCAGCAAACAAAGTCGTCAAACACACTTGAGGCAACACTCAAAGCCGTCAGACACATTTGAGGCAACACTCAAAGCCGTCAGACACACTTGATGCAACAGCAACAACTCACACGCTCGCCATAACTACTATATCGCTCGTTCGTCTATCTACTGACTCACTGGTAGGAGAGAGTGTAACGGTGGTATCTATATAAGTAACAGCCTCCAGACTGAAGTTGTCCAGTGGTATGTTACGTGCTTACGAAACCGAAGGTAGCGAGTTCTATCCTCCTCAAACTAAAGTGAACTGCATTTTCTACATCAGAATGTGACATTCTTGGAAATACTTGGGAAGACAGTTATTAATTGGAACTGTTTTATGTATTAACTTAAAATACGTTGACTTTATATTAAGGTTCAATTTCCAGCTTGGCGTATTGTTCGGTTTTAATTTGCATAACCACCTATTGCGCGATTATTTGCGTTCACCCGTTTAATTGATTTACCACTCGAATTGAAAATCTTTTGAATTATTTAGTACGTTAAAAAGAACTAATTTAGTTTTTAATTCGCTTTGCGTGAGTCTTAATTTCAAAGAAATTTAGAGCTGCATAAGTTACTGGAATTTAAAAGACCTAGACCTTATATTTTTACTTTCCTATTTAAAGCGTTGAACTATTTGATGTTTGTTTCCCATTTATCAAAGAAGCATTGAAAATTTAAACAATCAAAGTAAATTTGATTTGATGAAATTTGTGCACTTTAATACATAAGCAAGCTGTTAAGATGAAGTAAATATATAAATATTTATATTTAAGCAGAAGAAATATTCTCTACAAACTTGAAACCAATAAAGTTGTTTTTTCGTTTTAATCGTTATAGATATTCGCTATTTACATTTCATTTATTTGCATCATTTAGTACAAATTTTATGATTTCCTTATGAAAAGAAAATCATGCTTGTTAAGGAATGAAAACTCTCTTAATGTTCACATAATAAAGAAGTTCAAAATTGAATACAAAATTTTCTCTAATACTCTACCATTAACATAAGCCTCTAGGTTAGTTAAACAAGATATTTTTTTCAGGGAATTCAATTTTATCGCTTAAAAAACTAGAATAGAAGAAAAAGAGAAAGGAAAAGAAAAGAAAACTAAAATCTCCCCTTTTTACTTATATACTAAAGTAATGCCTTGAATAAAAGATCCTATTATTAACAAGCAGTTAGTGTTTTATATCAACAAATTTTCATTCTTATGTATGTTTTGCATACTGTAATATACATTGGGCTCAAAGAAATGTGCTCCATAAGTACAATTCTTTAAATTAAATCAAAATATATTATTTCAATAGTATGAAACTTTCTGTAAGAGAAATGTATTTTTGCTGGATACTGAAAATAAAAATTGTTTATTAAAATTTTTATTTTCGATTTTAAGAAATGATTCGGATTATTGGGTATTACTATAATTATAAATATGCTTTTGATTTACGCATTTATATTACTGTTATTTTAATTTTCTTCTCAAATTCTCTATAAATATAAATGTGTTTTTATTTTACGCATTTATATTACTGTTATTTGTAATTCTCTTCTCAAAGTATGATCTGAAATTTAGCATCCAAAGCATGAACTTCTCCCTGTAAGCTTTTACAAAAGGATTTTCAACAAATCAGATATACGAGTTTTTTATGTTTGTTACTTTAAAAATAACAAAAGATGGTGTAATAATTTATACTTTTGTCTACATAAAAAATGAAGTAATTGTATAGGTGTTTCGACTGAAATACTTTGTTTTAAGTAAATTGATTTGAAGAACCTGTAAAGTGGATTTAGATGTTAATTATATTTCGGAAATAATTGCCGAGTGCAGTGAAAGAGAACATTTTTCGAAAAGATAAGAAATAAATCGATATGAAAGGTGCAATCACATGTTTAACCTATTTATTTGTTAATTAATTCTGAAATATTACGAATTTTTAACTTGAATTATTTTTATACAAAGAGGATTAAAACTAATTCGAAAAATTAAAACATAAAAATAACAAGAACTCAATAATTAGCTGTAGTTAATTAATACTTTGCACCTAATTAGAAGGAATCATATTTCCCTTATCGTTGAATTCTGTTTCAACATTTTTTCCCACGTAACTTAAGATTATATGCGTCGAATTTGAAATAATAATTATGTAAAAAATATTAAAAAAATATTACAAAACGTTAAAGACCAGGTGATGAAATATTTACATGGTCGTTTATCACCAATTTTGGGGAAAGTAAGTTTAAATATATTGACTCAAAAGCAACTTGAAAATTTATATAAGCATTGAATATATACATACATTCATCATTTCTATACTTAAGTCGTTATTTAATGAGTTCGCTTATTTTTTTCAATGCATGAGTTCGAGTTCTGAATATTTTTCATTTTATGTACGCATTTTTTACAATTATGTAGTAAATGAAGTTTCAATTTCTTCTGTATGATTTTTACTGTCAAAAACAGGGAGAATAATTAGTAGGAAAAATTCTGAAATGTTAACAAAATATAGAGGAATTACAAAAGCATATCTCTAAATAATGAATTTGAGAATATCCCTTGAGAGTTTATGCTGAAGATTTCTTAATCGGGTTAGATCAGCGTGACCCAAATTAAGTATATAATCTAATGTAAATTTATCCAGCAAATCATTCTTAATATTAAAAATTTCAGTACAGATTTTTTAAGCATTTGATAAGCTCCACAATTTATACTGATTTCAAAAAAGTTTTTATTGATAATTGAGATATCAGTTACGCTATTTATGTACAAAAAAAATCTGACAAATAAGCACCCCTTGCTGCTCCACAGGCTACTTCTCTTTTGTTAAAATGTTGATGACATTCTGACCTAATTGTGGCTCTATCTGATCAATGTTTTTAATTAATTTATTTGCAAAACTCCTCATGCTCAAAATTGCATAGCATGAGAATTACAGATGGAAGTGGTTACACAATTATATAATTTAAAACAAAATTAAAAATACATCTAAGATGAAAATATAAAATAAAAAGTAAGGGAGGAAATACAAGAATATAAATAATGGGAGGTACCAATAAAAGTTTAAAAATCTATACATTAAACAAATTTTCTGAAAACATTAAGGCTTTCAGTACAATTGACCAACAAAGACAAAATATGTGGCCAGGAAATACCTATTCGTTTCAACTCCTTTCTAAAGTTCTCTTTTACAAAAATATAGGTTATAAACAATACAACAATACATGTTCCGAAGTTTCAGCAACCTGACCACAAGAACAAATATCACTACCAATTAAATTAAACTTAGACAAATAGCTCTTAAAATTTCGGTGTCCTGTTAGAATCTGGGATAACTTAAAATTAGTAACAAATTTCTCACATTTTAGCCGTTGATAAATCGTCGGGAAAATTTTTTTTATTCCACAAAGCTTTAAAGAGGTCAAGAATTCGGTGTTCCAGGAGGAAACAGTTCTTTCCCGAGCTAAATGCTTCCAGTGGGACATTGACACAGACATCGAAAGGTTTATATCTTGGCAAGTTGCTTCTTTGTGGCCAACTGGCTTTATCATTTCCGAGATTTCCGCTTTGGCCTCGAACATAAGAAAAGTGGACGTCATAGTCTTCAAGGTAGTACAGAATAGACTGAACCTCTACAACAAGTTTTTCTGTAGAATTTACGTTGAGCAAAGAATGGAGTGAAGAGAGTGAGTCAGTGCAAATAAGAAAATTGAGATTTCCGCCGTGACGAAGAGCGTCCTGAATCACTTTTACGGCATGATTAATGCAGAGTAGTTCGGCTAAAAACAGAGCATTCATTTCTTAATATATGTTGGAAAATAACTTTTTCAACTCCTTCTTCGTAAATAACGCAAGCAAAACCAGCCTTTCCATTCAATATACTTCCATCTGTGAAACAAATAGTTTTATATTCTTAAAAGGTTTCATTTATATAAGTTACAAGAGTGATAGATTTTCTACATGAAGAGTGTGGCAATAATGAAACGTCCCATCCAGCGTGCCAAGTCTGGTACTCAAATAGTTTTCCCGAACATTAAGATTGTTAAAAATAACTATGTCGATAGTTGGTATACCAAAAAGATCAACACTGATTCATAATTAATAGCCTTGTATTATTTTATGACATGAAGTAAAAATCAGCGTTGCTTTCTTCTAATAAGTCTACAATTAATTTTTTTACTTAAAGAATGTCCCCACGCTCTCGATGTTTAAGACATGAGAGGCACTATACCCTGATTATAAATTAACTGAAGAACATCAGTTTTCACCCCAAAAGTATTGTTTAAAATTCTTAACAGTTCAAGAATTTTTTCACTTTTATTAGAAACATAAGAGATAAAAGTAAAAAAGCCAATGCTATCTGACCAATGACAAAGGTAATTTAATCCTTTAGTTCAGAAATCAATTGTGGATTGTTTTTATAAAAAAAAATTGGCTTTTCCCATAACCCAAAGGAAATAATTTACCGATGCAAGATCACACGACCTTAGTGGCCAAGTAACATCACCATTTTTTGCAATAATTCTTCCAGAAAATTTTTGTTTCGATAAAACAATTGTTTCGTTTGCAAAGTGAGGAGTTGCAACTTCCTGTTGAAATTATGAATTTATGTTGTGAGCCATGAATACGGTTACTGAGTAATTGCAGCTATTTCACCAATCTAGTGATTTTAAAATTTCGTTCAAGTAAAAAAAATATCTAGTTCATAAAATGTTACTTTTAGGGAAATTAAGAAGACAATAATGGTTGTTGGATAAAAATAGAAATTACATTTATTTTCAGTAAATAAAATGTAAATTATGGAAAGAAGATGTTAAACAGATATTAAAGAAGAACTATTTTTTTTTCTTTTGTAACTTATTTCTTTTGACTGAAGTGACGCTAGGTTGAAAAAAATTTCAACTACCGTGATATTTAAGATAAAAAATCATCTTTTGTATGTGTGTATGGACGGGGACTAAATTTATACATCGTAAGAAGAATCCAGGCTATAGGAAATTGACCTGGATTAGTTATATGTTTTTTAATATATTTATGTTCAGGAAATAGATGTGGTGCTGCTTCAACAGTGGCGGAGTACAATTTTATCCTTAACAGAGAGTAAGAGGGATGTGTGGGATAGGAAAAATTGAGAAACGGTAAACAGAGTGTGAGAGTGAATTTGTGTGAAGTTGAATGAGGGAGGGGAGAAATTAGTTCTAGATTTAAAATAAAGCTGTTATATGTTGAGAAACCATTTAAGTGAATTTGATACAGACAGTGACATCAAAAACCTTTTCAAATAAATTTGGAGCAAACTTAATGAAGAAACTAAATTCACAAAAATATAACAAAATAAATTGTAGAAACTAACAGATTAGTAACTTTTAAGAGTTTGAAATAAATTTGTTAATTTATTTCACTTTTTGCAATTATCGAAATTTATATAAAAATGCTTTCCACTTACACACACACACACCGAGTATAACTTCTTAATCCTACTTACGAATTCAAAAAAACATAACTAAGAATAGTGAAAGTTTACTTTAAATAAAAATTTGTGATGATAAATTCCTACTCAGATTTGATTCCGAAATTAACTTCCAAAATGTAACAATGCTTAATTGTACAACAACAAAAAACATTAAAAGTTTATTTGTTTGAATTTTTAGTATTGTAAAATTTTCCGTTACAAAATTTACCAAACATTAACTTGATACTTTTTAAAATTTAATTAAAAATAAATAAAAATTTAACTAAAATTAATAAAAAATAAATTTAAATTTAAATTTCTTTAATCAGAAACGCAATCATACTTTCGCAATGACGATGAAGTACGATTTTGTAAGAATTATTTCTAGATGACATAGCAAAAAATAAACATTTTAAGTAATATAAAATACTGTAATCTGTCCTATATAGAATTTTAAAAGAAAATAAGTGGAACGACCAAAATCTTGTAAATCTTTTATATTTTTTATTGATGAAAAAAAATTCTACTTATCGCAGACTGATTAATTAATTATTCTGTAGAGATTTTAAAACAAATTCTTTTAAATTACCTCAAAGTCACGAAAACTAAAATACTCACACACACACACACAAACCTACTACCCTCTATTATTTATAAGTTTAAATAAATACTCAATATTATGCAACAAATTTGAATTTGCAATACAAAGATTTAAAGTCAAGGAATAATTAATAAATTAAATACTAATTTTAGATATTGTGGTGTACATAGAAATTTCTTCTCAATATACAATTGTATTTGGTGAGCACAGATTATGTTTACATAAATTATTCAGTAAAAAGAAAATATAATCATATATATGGAGTACTTATGAAAATAAGTCAGTATAAGTAAGTTATAAGAATATGTTTATAATTCTTATAACTAATTACTTCTAAATTATAACCTCCTAAGAGAATTTTACTTTTATTCCTCTTTAAGTTATTTTTTCCATTTGTTTAAAGCCTGAAATTTTCCTATTAAAAAATTTTAAAGTATAATTATAAATATGTCTTTAGTGTAATCTATGTAATTAAAATGGAGTACCTAAATTTGTACGCTTTATTGTT
Organism: Trichonephila clavata; assembly: GCA_019973975.1. Lineage (NCBI taxonomy): Eukaryota > Metazoa > Arthropoda > Arachnida > Araneae > Nephilidae > Trichonephila > Trichonephila clavata. Next base: position 156,767 of record BMAO01031544.1, read on the forward strand.
ATATTTATAAAATTTTTCAATTCTGAGAAAAATGATGAAAAATTTTTTTAATCGAAAGAGCTTTTTTAAAAATATAGCAGAATATCATGAAAAAACTTCATCTTGTGTCATATTTCTATTTGTTTAGAAGAAAAAAAAGCTACATTATGTCACTGATATTTAATTTTTAATTGAGAAATTGTTTTAATATAAGTTTTATGCATAACTTTTCTATATCTTTTGTGTTTGATATCCAGTTTGTTTTGTTCGGTTCAATTAACGCCTTCTGTTTATATTTACAGTTAAATTTTATATTAACTTAGTATCAGACTCTTAGAATATAAATGATAGAAACATTGTGAATTATTTACACATTCTTCAACTTCCAGTAAAAGTAATTTATGTCAAAATTTTTCTTTAATATGTTTCTATATAATTGAACCAATAGTATTTTTTATATAATATTCATTACAAAATACGAGATTATTTAAACCAATTTTTTTTCTGATGAAATATTTTTATCATTTCATGGATGCTTTTCAAAAAGATTTTTAAATATTTTGAGTTGCATTGTCTCGCGAATAATCCCTATTCTAACTTGATTCTTACAAACTCGTACAAATATGTTAGTATAATTTTAGGATTCAGATAAATATAGATGGTAATAAATGTGTAGATGCTAAGGATATCCAATAGTCCAGCGTTCATGGTTGGCGTTATTTCTATCAAGCCTTGATTTCGAGTTCTAGTTCTGTTGAAAACAAATTATGTAGATAGGCTGGTTCACGAGGCGCCAATTTAGATACACTCACTTCCAAAAGGTAAGTACGAAGATGTAAAATGCAAAAAAATCAACAAATACTGCTTTGATTGACACAGAATTTGGCTCAAAAGTAGCATATATATTTATACATAAAACAAAATCAATAATTATGTACAGAAATGAAAACAATATTAAATTTTTGTAAGTTATCAGATAATGTCATACTTGAGATTTAAGCAGAATTATGTATAAAGTGAAAATAAAGCGCATAAAATGAAAAAAAGGACATTAATAAGGTATGTGATCCCCTATCAGCTGGAATGCAAAGTTTACACCTTCTGACCATGCTTTCGATTAGGTGGTCAACCACCGCAGAATTAAGGGGAGTCAGTAGGGTAAACACCTTCGGGAAATCGATTTTGAGTTTTTGATATTTCTAAAATCCACAAATCAGGACCTTTCCAATGATATAACATACTTGCCATTTTACTAATTAAAAGTATGTTAAAATTATTTTTTAAAAATAATCAGCTGATGAGCCACGCCCCCTTTGACAGATACAAATGTAGACATTGACCTTTTAAATCTGGGAAGCTTTTCCAAAGCCACTCTCTGTTTTATTTATTCATACGCAGTTAACTGTAGATTCACTGCAAGCGTAACTGTTAGCGTTGTTTACCTATTTTGGATAGAATACACGTTTTTCTTCTTAGCGTTTTGAATATTTCGATATTTCAAATTTCTGAAAATCAAAAATTTTGACATGACTCAAAGGAGACATGTGCAAAAGAAAAAAAAATTCCCAATTTAAATGAAAGTTTTTCTTCCTATGACAAAAGTGTAGGTATAATTAATGCCATTATGAATTTGAATATTCTGGCATTTGTTTTCAAGAATGAAGTTCACTGTAAAATGTGTAACAGTGGCTTAGACATGCAAGTTTTAAAAGGTAAGTCTGGACTGGCTATTACATTTGTCCTGAAATGTTGTGCTTGTCCGTATCGTGTAGAATTCTCTTCTTCAAATTTTCATGAAGGAACGCAAATTGCTACAATAAATACCAGGTTTGTATATGCTATGCGTTCCATTGGAAAAGGTGCAGAAGCTGGGAGAATGTTTTGCGGCATAATGAATCTTCCTCAACCACCTACAAGGTTTTCTCCTTACGTTAAGCGAATCTTAAATGCTGCAAAACTTGTTTATGAGGACTCCATTCAAAATGGTGCGAAGGAAGCTATTTGTGAAAATGAAGGTAATAATAATATTGTAGATGGAACATGGCAGAAACGCGGTTACTCATCATTGAATGGTGTAGTTACTGTGACCAGCATGGATACAGGTAAGGTGATAGATGTTGATATTCTTTCAAAATATTGCATATGTAAAAACTTACCTTCTCATCAAAAGGATTGTAAAAGGAATTACGTTGGATCTAGTGGAGCCATGGAAATTCAAGGTGCGTCTAAAATTTTTCAACGGTCATTATCTTTGCATAATGCCCGATATATTACTTACTTAGAAGATGGAGATTGCAAAGCATTTGACGCTGTTAGAAAGAAAAACATCTATGGAGATGAATACCCAATTGAAAAATTGGAGTGCATTGGACATGTCATGGAGCGCATGGGAACAAGATTACGCCGATTAAAATCTCAATTGAAAGGGCAAATCTTGTCAGACGGTAAGTGTTTAAGTGGAAAAAATCGTTTGACTGTCCATGAAATAGATAACTTACAGTTTTACTATGGATCAGCTATTCAGAGAAATTACACCAGTGTTCAGAACATGTGTCAAGATATCTGGGCCATTTTTCTGCATAAGCTGTCAACAGATGAATATCCTCAACATGGTTTTTGTCCTGATGGTGAAGATTCATGGTGTGGATATAAAAAGGCTGAAGCATCAGGTAAGTCTTACAAGCATAAAAATAGTCTTCCGGTCGCTGTTGTAGAAGCAATGCGTCCTATATTTAGAGATATTTCCCATCCTGATCTGTTAAGAAAATGTTTGCATGGAAAAACACAAAACCCGAATGAAAGTTTTCATAATGTCATATGGTCACGTGTTCCTAAAACAACATTTGTACAGATTGAAACACTTTCACTTGGTGTTTATGATGCTGTTTGTTCTTTTAATGATGGTAATGTATCCAAATTAAAAATGCTGCAGAAAATGGGAGTCGAGCCTGGAGAATATTCGGTAAGTGCCATGAAAATTCTTGATAGAGAAAGGTTAATGAAAGCAGTGTATGCTTTTTCTGGAAGAGCGAAGAAAATTAGAAAAGATAAAAGAAGAAAAAGAAAAAAAGAAGATAATATTAAGAAAAATAAGGTAAAAACCGGCTACAGTGCAGGATCTTTTTGATGAGGTAAAATTTTATATAAAAACTACTGTTTTCTAAAAATTTTCTTTTCTAAACTGTGTTTTCTATAAATGTACTGTATGCATGAACTGGAAATTTTTATTTTATATTTCATATATATTCTTATGTATACTGAAGTGAAATTTTTGAAATATTCCTCAGACATTTAGCTAAAAAGCATATGTCGTAACACAGAAAAGGAAAATTTTTATTAAATTCCTTATTTTACTCTGCAAAAATTATTTTTTTTTAATAAGGCTGATCAATTTTTTAAAAAAAGATTTCACTTCTGTATAAAAATAAATGTTTATTTAATGCACACACAAATATATCTCAATGCGTTGCATGAAGCTTGTTATATACAAAAAAAATCATAAATTTCATGTTTAAAAACGCAAAAATAGTTTTCTTGTTGTTTTGGATACTATCTATGTAATATTTATATAATCTTTTAATTCTTATATTTAAAGAAATTGTGTTTACATGTGAATATACAAAACACTAAAGAAATTTTTCGAAGTGCCATATAATCATGTATTACTGTCTTATATAGATTATATTTTTTAATTTGTGTCTTCTTTCTCTATAAATTAATTGTATGCATGAACTGGAAATATTTATTTTATATTGCATTTATATTATATATACTGAAGTGAAATTTTTGAGATATTCCTCAGATATTTAGCTGAAAAGCAGATGTCGTAATATAGAAAAGGAAACTTTTTATAAAATTCATTATTCTACTCTACAAAATTACATTTTTAAACATGCTGTTCAATTTTTTTAAAAAAAATTTCACTTCTGTATAAAGATAAATGTTTATTTAATGTACACACAAATTTTTAAGCTTTGTTTTCAATAGTTTCTTAGTAAAAGGGACATAAATATATCCCAAAATGCAATGCCCTTTTTCGTTGCACAAAACTTGTTACATACAAAAAATACACAAATTTCATGTTTAAAAACATAAAATCAGTTTTCTTGTTGTTGTTTTGGATACCATTTATGTAATATTTTAAGAATCCTTTTAATTCTGATACTTTAAGAAATTGTGTTTACATTTGAATTTATAAAACACTAATGAAATTTTTCGAAATGTCGTATAATAATGTATTACCAAAGCCATATTTTCATGCATTGACACATTTTTACATGGTATTTATGATACTTATAGTCATCTTGGATGACAGTAATGTATCAGAACTAAAAATTCTTCAAAAATTGATGCATAATTTGAGAAAAATGATGCAAATGCTATAAAATATCTCGATAGATTAAAAGTGAAAAATGATATACATGTATTTTCTGAGAAATCTAAGTAAAATAAATAAGTAAAAAGTCTCAAAAGTTATTGAGAATAAGCTAATATTTAAAAAAATAGTGCAAATACAGATTGTAATTCATAATTTTTTTGATGAAGTGACATTTTATAATAAAAATGCAATTATCTCAAAACGGTGTTTTTAAAAATGCGTGTACCATTTTCTCAGAACCTATTCAACGGAAGCACTTGCAATCTTCACTGAATATTACTGATATGTTAATATATATACTGAAGTGAACTTTTATTAATATACCGATAATATTTTTGTAAAAGTCAGTTATCGTGAAAAAAAATGACATTTTTCAAAAAATTCATTGTGATACATTACGATGAAAGTTTTTGAAAAAACTAAACAATATATTTGAAAAAGCTAATTTCAGTTTAAATAAAAAAGTCTAATTAATATACATAAAAAAATTTAAGTCTGTACATTTAATATTTTATGAGAAAAAGGCACATAAAAATGCTCAATTTAACATTAGCGGGATAGGGGGTACCGACTTACCTTAAGCAATTGCCATTCTTCTTGTAGAGCAGTTTCCAGCTCAATAAGAGTGGCTGGAGGTGGGAAACGTGAAGATACAACACGGCCGAGAGCATCTCAAAGATTTTCAATGGGATTAAGGTCGGGAGAATATGCTGGCCACGCCATACGCGCAATCCCTTCACTCTCCAGGTAGTCATCGACGATGTCAGCTCTATGGGGACGTGCGTTGTCGTCCATTAAAACAAAAGTAGGGCCAACTGCTGCAGCGTACAGTCTCACAATGGATTCTAGGATTTCATCTCGATACCGGACAGCCGTCTCAGCACCCCGCTTAAAGATGTGCAGGTCGGTGTGGTATCCTAATGAAATCCCTACCCACACCATAATGCTTCCGCCTCGGAATGCGTGATGTTCGGTGATGTTTTGGGGCTGATTGCATGTTCCTTGTTTACGTCATATCCTTATACGCTTGTCATCTGGCTCCAGAGCAAATCTTGACTCATCAGTAAACATGACATTGCCCCAGTCAGACACAGTCCAATTGCCATATTCCCGGCGCCACCTTAATCGTGACCCGCTTGATTGGACGGATAGGGGAACACAAACTCGAGGTACCTGGACATACAGTCCATCCATATGTAATCTTTGGCATACAGTAGCTGCTGATATAGCCTTATCAATGGACGCTGTAACAATAGATGTGCCACGTGTGGAGGTCGCTCTGCGATTCCGCTTGGCTACAATAGCAATATATCGAACTTCCGCGGGGGTTGTAACCCTTGGGCGACCGCCTACGGGCCTTCGGACAACTGTCTGTGTGGTTTTTAATTGTTTCCATAAACATGAAATTACAGAATGATGAACGCCGAAGAAAAGAGCAACATCTGTGATTGACTGTCCTGCTTCAATGCGCCCCACAGCACGCCAGCGCTCAGAATCTTCCATTCGTTTTCTGGAAGTCATAGAAGCACGTATGTCTTGAAAACAAATTGTACGAAAGTTTTAAACACCTTCTATCAGCACTTACAATCAACTTCTATAACCCTTCATAAAGCTGGCTTCTTATAAGACTGCTCTTTTTGCATATTTCTTGTCTTGAAAGCACAATTGGCTGTTACCTAACATATTTGCATACTTCCATCTACTTCTACAGTGAATTGCATCCTCTTCAATTCTGATTGGCTTCCGGATATTAGCATTTTCCTCTCCGTGCTTAACTTTTGGGAGTGAGTGTAACTTTATCGTCACTTAGACGTGATGTATATAACTACGAGGGCCAAAACAAATACCCTGGAGTTGATTAAAAAAATATGAAGTTGATAAGTGGTCAACCAGTAAATCTGTCACAAATCTATTGAAAGGACTTAAGATGGTAGGCCTTAAAGATAAAAAATTTAGTATCTTAGAGAATTACTGATATTTTTTTAATCAAAAGTAGCCGTCAGAAGTCTTTTTAAAAAATCTCGCTTATTCAAGGGTATTTTTGCTGTGGGGATATACACATATTTAAAACGAATAACATGCGTAAATTATTCAATTACATGAAACGGTACTTGGACAACGCGTCAATTAGATTCTGTAACTTTCACAGACATGTCCTGAATTACTTTAGACAGTGATTAAACTCGATGTGTTGATCTGGAACAGGTTTTTACATATATCTATACACACAACATTGTTGAAAACTCATTTAGAGAAAACATGAAGTCAAGTTTGGACTGGATTCTCTTCGTGTAGTCATACTAAATTATATGCTGCCACTTCCCACATGTTGATGAGTATCTGTAAAAAGTAATGGTGATAGATATTTTTTATTTCAGTGAGGTGTAACAGGAGAGCAAAAGCTTCTTACCCATCTTTTAAACATAGAGTGGCTTAAAAAAACAAGTTTTAAGAATTAGTTGTTTCCAGAAGTCTGCATAACAAAAATACTTCTTGTTCAACTCCCGCGCACTTCTGCACATGTATGAACTCGTATATTATGAAATAGAAAACATTGATATTGCAGCAGAATTCAGTGGGACACTATTCCATTAAGATACAGCCTAGCTATTGCTTTAAAAGTATTTATATCTAGAAACAAGAGACTTCAAGCATCCGAGAAAGAGTCTAGTATAGCAGCGGATGTTTTTTGGTCTGGGCAGGCATCATGTTGAATGGGCCTTGATTTTAACAGAGGAATCATACCAGACCTTCATGTTTTTGTTTACTGCCTGTGGAGTAAATACAATATCTTGAACCCCAAAGTTCATTAGTTCAATAATTTATTGCAATGCTCGTTTAATTAAGGTTCCTCTGACCAACGAATTTTGAGAAATGAGTAAACACCGTTCTAGCCAGACTCTAGATCAGAGGTTCCCAAACTTTTTTGTCTCATAGACCCCTTGCCATGTTTTTCGGTTTGGGGTAGACCCCTGCTTAATTAATATTGAATTTTTGCAAATTTATGAACTTAAATGTCTTTTTGACAGCTGGTACTACTACTCTTACTTTAAAAAGAATTAAATTTCTGACTGTAATCAAGTGTAGTGTTTGGAATTTAAAAAGCACATGTTAATTAATTAAATTAAGAGTTAATTAATAAATAAAACTGTTAAATAAACTAACTAAACAACAATAAAATAATTTTAAAGGGAGGAAGGAATCTCTAGCACTACAATATCAAATTTTCAACATTTAGTATTAATCTTGTCTGGTTTAACCTTACATTTCCTCTGTTAGTGTCCAATTTTTTTTTGAGATTGGCAACCACACTGAAGCTCTTTCATAGTAAGAAAAGCAATGGAAAACTTCCTCACGATATTCCAAAAGTCGACACAAATAACAGGTTTGACTATTTAAAGCCAAAATTGCTGGCATCCGTTTCTAAGCTTTAAGATCTTCGTTATTGTTAATTACGATCAGTTCCTGTTGTAATGTGACATTTTTTTTCAATATGACTATACGAATTCATTGCCTACTATATTTCCATAGTCAAATCATTCTCAAACCTAACTTCAAAATCTGAATAAAAGGCATTTAAATGTTGAACGTAGGGTAAAAAGTTCTGACAGAATGTCTGTGACAAATTTAGAAAATTCGGGGCCTTCAGTATTATACTTCTTTAACTTAACTCAGGAAAGAGAAGCTGAAATATTTCTTGCTTTAATAAAGTTTATGCTGTAACCTTGTAAATGTAAATTAATTTCATTATATTTAGTAAATAAATCTATTAAATAGGTAAAATTTAGTTTCCACAAGATTGTAATTTGTTTTTAAAAAAAATTATTCACGGTTTTAATGAGAACCACTATTATAGACCCCCCACTTACACCTCATGGACCCCCAAATTAATTTTTGGCTGGCGTAGAGCCCTTGGAAGTCGTCGTAGACCCCTGGGGGTCTATATAGACCACTTTGGGAATCACTGCTCTAGATCTTAACACCGTAGAGATGTTTTTGGAGGGCAATCACAACTCACGAAATCTGAATCACCCGTGGGTATTATCTCCTTCCCAAAATCTGAAACCGCGATACTGGATTAGTTGTGACGATTAATACTTTCAGTATGAGTTCGGTTATGAAAGCAGTATTATCGAAAACAAGGAATTAAACAAGGAACTATATTCCTTTCATATCAATTTTGTTTTCTACCTTAATTTTTAAGTGCCTTATGCTGATGAGTCATGCACATTATCATACGTGTAAACCATAAAATATTTATGTTATATCAACCTAGAAACATATTTAAACTTATTTAAATCTCTCCCTGACCAATGATTTCGGTGGAAATCAACACAAAGTGAAAATTATCTTAGTTTTGTTTTGAGTGAAGGTGAATATACGAAAAGTCGATACGCTATCAAAGCACTGCAAGTACGGCAGAATAAAATCCATCTTTAAATCCATTTAAATAAATTTTATTTCTGAAATATCCGTGATTTATATTTTTATTAAATTTTGCGATTTTCGCATATAAATGTAATTCTTTTTTCATAAATTCGGTTTAATGTTGAAATAACATTAAATTTAATAAATAACTGTTCATAATTTATTCTGTTATATGTCACGTTTTTATGTTCAATTTTGATATAAAAAAAACTTATCGCACTTCAACATTTGGAGATAAATGTTATATAGTTTTTAACTTACATGATAATTAGTATTTTATCAAGCTAGAATTTCTTTACCATACTTATAAGACAAAGTATTCATTTAAGTTAAGCGAAATGAAGTATCGTACTACTTTTTAATTTTAGTTTTATTTTAAAGTAATACACGTTTTTTTTTATAAAATTGTTAATTTTTAAAAGCATTTTCTATAGAAAAACTAGTCCTTATGTTAAGATATCACTAATACGAAATTATGTAAATTTTATTCTGGTATATTATTTAGTTCCTATCCTTGTCGTTTTCTGAAAAATAATTTTTAACTATAAATTTATAACGAATAATAAATAAAGTACATCGTATTATTTAAAAATGAGGCAATTTTCAACCTACGCTGCCTGTTTACAATTATTTAAACATCTACGCAAATAGCTTATTATGAAATCCTACATCAGAATTAATTAAAATCTGCTTTCCATTACTGAGAACGATAAACCAAGAAGGAAATGTCTTTTGTTACCTTTTAAAAATTGAAACCAAGGTAATAGAAATTGAAATCCGATTACTTAATCTCTCGTACCAGTCATGCAAATATTTATCGAGCTCTGTAGCTTTTAAAACGAGGCATTTAATGTAATCTGCAAATAATTCTGGATTAATTAATAAAGGTTGAGGCAAAGAGAGTATTGAAGTCTTTCTTTTCATAAGGAAACCAAATGTTCAAGAAACCGAAATTAAAATTAATACTGAATGGAAAAAGAGTAGAAATAAAATTTTTAAAATGAGTGTGATTCTTAATGTGTGTTGCTTATTTAATTATTTAACTTATTTAATTTCTTTGGATAATATATTTTATAAGATAAAAGTATTGATTAGTACTTTTCTTTTGAAAACAACGAAATAAGTCATTATTGAAAGTAAATATAAATTCATAGTTTCTAAACGAAGTAAAGCGAAATTTTCTTTATTGATATACTTATTCTGATCTGAATCAATGTCCCTATGGAGTTATTCAAGGGTTTTTGTCAATGTAAATTTAAATCATGGGTAATTTCAGTTATGATACATAAATTGTTTCCTACGTCTCGTAACTTCTATTCTACACCTTGAGAGAACATTAAAGCAGTTTCATTTAACGTACTACAGCCTTCGTTGGTTTCATACAATTATTCTTTGATAGAATCAGAACCCGAATTTACAGTTTGAAATTGCAAAGGGGGAAAGTTGATTAAAATGACGGAAACAATTAAATGGCGAATTGGATTTTTTGAGAGTGAGTGGATGTAAATATAACCCCGTTCAACCTCTCGAGAGGTTTTGGCGACGGATCTCGTCATTTTGAATCTTGATCAAGAGAAGAGGACGACACATGAGCTGGCACCCCCTTTTCTAACTTTCACAGACCGCTCACGTGAGCTTTCGACAGATTTAACTTGCATCGCTCCCCAGCATAGTGGGTCTTCAGTGATACTAGGTTCGAACTCATGACGCGCCGGCCAGGAGTCGGTTACCTTGATCACTGGAGTTCTCCAGAGAAAATGACGTTAGATGAAACGTTCTCGATTTTACACAATCAGAGACCTCTCGCGATGTCACGTTCTGGAGCAACATGAGGTTCAATGATGACGCATTTTGCATTTTTAAATCATTCTGAAGTCGGGAGGACGTCATCTGAGCTCTGGTACCTAAATCTCAAAACTTCAGCATCACGCTAACGTGGAGATCTTGAGCCTCGACTGATTTAATGTGCATCAGCATTTGGACACAACGGATCTTTGGTAATACCAAGACTCGAACCCGAGGTTCAACAGAAGTAACGCATGACAATTAGGATACCGTGATCCCATTTGGTAAAGAATAGTGTGTTCAGGTGTGACTATTTTTATTGATACTTGAATTATTCCAGAAGTCCTGGTGGCAGCGGTAGCCTAGTATTTCTGGTCACGAACTCGTGGCCGGAGTGTTGCGGGTTTGAATTCTTGTGTCAATGATAATCCACTGCTTTAGAAGGGCTGATGCTCGTTAAATCCTTCGTGGCTCAAAGCCTTCCCGTTGAATTGTGGAGAAGGATGTGCAAGCTTAGGTGTCATCCTCGTCACTTGACGGGATTCAAAATGACGAGTTCGTCAACAAATTTCCCCTCCTGAAGTTTTGTGTGTGTGTTTCAAACATGTTCCGTGTGTGGTATACAATTTTTATTTTTGGGAGCACATATCCTACCACGTTTGTGATAGCGGTCGGTTCCTGCTTACATCTGAACCTTCTTGTCTACCTGTAAACTCGGCTAGGTGTGTGGGAGAAACTGAATGATCCACAGACATGATTTCAATCTAATTAATTTATTGTTACCAAATATCAATCAGATACAAAACAAAACTAATTAAGGAAGATGATTAAACAGTAGAGCACAGAGGTGAGATTCTATAACTGCTACAGACCCTCAACTGAATCTAAGATAGCTTAAATATGCTCAAATATAACTACGTCACACACTAATAAGCTAACTTCTAATTAATAAAGCTCACAATACCTGTCCTTTTTATGCATCGGATCCTATACTGGAAACTTGCAGGTGATCTTTATCGGCTTGATCAATGTCGTTGGATCCACGCTCTGTAATCTTTTTCCTGGACAACTCCAAGTCTTCTAACTAATACCCTTCTCTTTCAATCTTCAACTAACGCGCAGACTTTATGTTAACTCCTACTTGCCAACTCCAACGTGTCAACTGACAAACTCGCGAAACCAGAATTTATATAATATGCTTCATTTATATAATCACGCTTCCTTATTTGGCGAAAGTTGGTTGAAATAAATATTTTCCTAAAAGAGTCATGAAGGGATTAGCAAAACCGTGTATAAATCTTCACACGTTTCTTTTTCCGAAATAAAAATGATCTATGCAGCTAATTAATGAGTTCATCATATTACCCCCCAAACCACTTAGATCTTTCCAAATTTTATTTCTTTGTCGTGTGATTAGTATTAGGGCTGATATATATTTTTTTCACCTGGTTATTCTACACTAAGTCGTAGTAATTTCAAAACACAGAAAAAATCGTGAAAAAAATAATAAATTTCATAGATTTCCTTCAAGGAAAAAATTTTGGGAACTCTCGAAATGTTTTCATCAAAAACAGTTTGCAATAGAAAGAATTATAAATGCACAAAAAATTCTTCAGAGCTTGCCTATTTCTTTTGATCGAAAACTATATATAATTAATTTTTAATAAAACATTCTACTCGGGCAATTTTTTTTTTATTTTACAGGAATATTCTTCCTTTGGGAAGAATAGGAATGAAAAGACTTAAATATATCCCATTTATTCCCGTGTATAAGCTGAATCTTTTTGGAACTTTTTAAAAATATAAGTAAGGGCATATGCTTGTATATAATGGTCTCAGGGGTATCCATTTTTTTAACGCAAGAAATGTTAAGCCAGTTGGAATTCATCATCAACTTGTAGATATTTATGGTAAAAATGTAACAAATAATGGAATGGTGAGAAAGTGGGTTCGACAATTAAATGATGAGTGAATCAATGTGTTCGAGTCGAGGCATGGAATTGGCGGTTTTCTATTGTTAAGAAGTCTCAGGGATGTTAACTTTTTCTACAGGGTTGAAATATAAATAATATTCAAATACATACAACTCTTTCAAATTATAATTAAATTATTCGAACCTTGTACACATTATTTATAAAGAAATGGGGCTTCAGAAAAGTGTAAGATATTTAAAATATTATAATTTTAAAAATTATAAGCATATGAAAAGAAAAAAATATTTCTATAAGAAATATTAATTAAGTTCTATGTTGCGCATGCTATTATTAAAAGTAGTATCTTTAATTACTAGCAATAAATTCATTCATAAGGTTAAATGTATCAATATAACATTGTAGTAATTTAAATTAATAGAATAATAAATTACATATTTTTTTAAAAATAAAAAATATATAATTTCAAAATTTTTTTTAAAAATTTCAATATTTTTCAGATATTTTTTGAAATAGAATAGATATATTATTCTTAAATTACTAGGGTTTAAAGAGTATGATACATTTTATAATTCTGTAAAGTTTTATACATCAAAGGCTACTATTTTAGAAAAAAGCGTGCGCAACGCAAAAATTACTTAATATTTATTACAAAATTATTTCTTATTTGCATATGCTAATAATTTTTTAAAATTATGATTATATTTCAAATATTTTATATTTTTTGTAACCATAATCCTTTGTAAATAATGTGTCAAAGATTCAAACTATTTAATTTAAATCTAAAAGGAGTATATCTGTTTTAAAATTATGTATATTTTCACCCCTCGAGACAAAATTAACACCCCTGAGACCCCATACGGATCCATTTATGTCTGGAAAAACGCAGTTTAGGGGAGAAGGAGAAAATAATTAACGTCATAAAAAAAAGCTCCACGAGTGCTATTGGCGAAAGATCTCTCAATTTTGAACCACGGCTCGGGGGCGAGGATGACACCTGAGTTGTGTAATCTCCTCTCTACGCTTCCACACCACACCAATGGCAGGAAGTTTATGTCTCCACAGAAAAACATGCTGCGGTTTCTTCTGCATGGCGGGTCCTCAGCGGAACAAGTCTTGAACTCACGACACTTCAGCCACGAGTCCGTGATTTTGATCACTAAGCTACTGCAGCCGTATAGACTTGACAGATTGACGAAATTAGTAAGTATAAATGAATCATTGGAAGGCGTGAATAAATATTTGCATCTAATTAAAATAAAAATCATGTGGACGAATTATGTAATACAATCACAAAAGAAAATCATTTGAAATAATTCGTTTATTTGCGAGAAAAATTGGAACTGTAAAGATAATGTAAATAATATTTCCTTTAGTTTATGAAATGAGTCAATGATTCTACCTCGATACACATTAATACCCATTATAAAGAGCTAAGATATATCTACCGTAATATCCAGCTTATTACACGCACCTATAGTTTCAAACTGCCTTTTTAAAGATTTTTAAGTATATATTCCTTTTTTTACGAAGAATCCTGAAATGTTTGTATGTAATGCTCTAATGTTTTTGAAATAATTTATTCGAAATATTATCCAAGGCTTTTGAAAAAACAGTGAACTTCTAGAACTACAACTCTTTTTCACAAAGGTACGTCGTTTCTTTTAAATAAACAGCATTTCAATTTATACCGAGAAGTTATTTTTTTTCTGAAATGGATAAAATTGATTTCAAATAACATAAGCTATTACACCATTCAAACAATTTTTATTTCATTCTCTAATAAGGAAAAAATATCTTGCATTCTAATTCATCTATTCTACAGAACGATATGAATTGGTCACCTCTGGTAAAATATGTACTTATTCATTAATAAATAAAAGTTTAAGGACATTTAAAACATGCACGAAAAATTCGCGATTAATTTAAATTAATTTATAACCAAATATATGACTAACTAGAACGCTAGTTGGTTCAATTATTATGCACTGTGAAGAGGTGCTAATAGTGTAAATATGAAAATAAAAATGGCAAAATTTGTAAAAGAAATAGTTCTTAAAAAATTAAAGTCAATTTTGAAAAAGATAAAACAGATATTTGATATTATGTGTATTCTAAATTGCAATAAAAATTGGCACACCAATCTAATATCGTGTTGAGAGCTCCCACGAGCAACCAGAAAGGCTGCAACATGGCGTGGCATGGGTTCAACTAATTTGTGAAAATATTTTGTAGACAGTTCTCACCATGTTTTCTGCAGGGCAGTCAACAAAGCCTTAGTGCTAGGTGGAGGAGATCCAAGGAAAACGCATTGCAAAGCTTTCCAGATATGCTCGATAATGTACATGTCCGGGGAATTAGGTGTCCAAAAGAAGGTATGAAATTCAGAAGAATATTTTTTAAGCCACTGGGCATCAATGCAGACCTGTGGAATGTCTCATTATCCTGCCCACGTCCTTCGGAATGCACACAGTGCATGGATGGATGCAAGGAGTCAGAAAGGATGCTAGTGTACCCCTGATCTGTCATGCTCGAGTTTAGACGCATTACGGCCCCATTCCATGCCAACTGTACACGCCCCATACCATCACAGATCCTCCACCAGCTTAAACAATTCCTTGTAAGCATTAAGAATCCAAAGATTCATGGGGTTTTCTCCATACCTGTACGCAGTCATCCACCCTATAAGATTAGAAAAGTGACTCGTCAGACCAGACAATGTGTTTCCAGTCATTAAGGTATCCGATTACCCTAAAATTGTAAATTTTGCCAAAGATTGACAAATTTTTTTATGATTGTATTTTATGTGCCTTCCTATTAGATTTATAAAAATACCAAGTTTATCATTTTTCGTTCACTAGAACAAAAACTACAAGTTTTAGTAAAAGCAGATGCCCATTACTTTAACCAAGTTGTCATACTTTAAAACGCGTTTTACTCGAAATGTGAGTTTTTGAAAATTATCAAACGGGGTCAGCGATTGCTAAAACAGTTTTGAACATGATTAACTGAATTTTTTTCTGTAAGTTTTGTATAATAGTGGAATTGTTTCAACTTTCAGATTTATTAATTACTGTTTTATTACAAAATTTACAGTACCTTATGTGAACATAATCACTTTTTTTTAGCAATTTCATATAATAACTAAGATAAAGTACTCTAGGTTTTGTAAAAAAGAAAATATCTCTTATCCTGAAGGTCATTTAGACAAAGAATAGCATAGCAACACTTTAGAATTGAAAAATTGTTCATAAACCTTTGGTACAGAATGGACCGCGTTTATGTCATTTTTTGTCAATTTTTACCCATTTTAGTTGTGCTAAAATGAAGAGAAAAATAAATTATATTTTTCTTTAAAAGTACTAATCTAAAAACAAAAAATGAACATATCTCCATATTTTTTTAAAAAAAGTTGTCACAACCAGTCGGATACCTTAAGAGTCCAATTACGGTGTTGGCGAGCCCAGGCAAGGCACAGAGCTTTGTGCCACTGAAACAATGGTACACAAGATGGTCTCCGGCTGCGAAAGCCTATATCAATTAGTGTACGTTGCACAGTGCGTACGCTGACACTTATTGATGGGCCTGCATACAAATCCACAGAAATTTGACGAAGCGTTAAATGTAAATATTGTGTAATGATTCTTTTCAACCGTCAATGATCCCATTCTGTAGGAGATCTGAAGTTTTACCGGAAACCATATATTCGTCGCTCAGTTTCGAAATCTTTCCGACGGAAAATCCAAATTTCATCACCACTTCGGAAATGCTTTGTCCCATCTCTCGTGCGCCGATGATTACTCCCCCATTGAAAATCACTTAAATCTTCATAACAAGCCATTTAAACTGCAAGAACCTATGTAATACTCCTCAGACTCCTGCTATCTTTAAATAGGCACTGTCCATCACATTGCTTTACGCTGACTGCTGAATATCTCCATTATTTGAATACGACCTGATATACCAGTTCTTACGGATATTTTGTGTAGCTTTCTTTCATTGAACTAAAACTAATTTTCATCAATGTCTCTGATCATGAGAAACAGACAAGGAATGGTCATAAAAATGTTCAAACTAGTCTGGAAAATCGTCCCCCAATGTACAATGCTTTTTAGCGCGTTTTTTACGTAGTGGAACAAAAGCGCTATTAGAACGCAAATTTCGTCTTCGTTCCATATTTTGTCGTACCTTTTTCTCAGCCAATAAGCAACCAATTGACCTCGGGTTTTCGGCATTTCGTCACATTTCTGCCCTATATGGGCCGAATCATATTTAAATTTTCCCATAGTATTCCCGAATTTTCCTGAATTTTGCTAGTTTCTGTTAGTAAAAAGTTCATTAGTTGCATTATTGTAAAATACAACATGTGAAAAACGCGCTAAAATTACTTGGCCATGCCAATGATTGATATCTTATTACGATATTTTTCATTACTCAAAATATATAATTCATTCTACGATTTAATGCAAAATTAAATTCAAGACATCAAAAATCATATTTTGTTTTGGAATAATTTTAACTGTACACTTTAAAGTAAGCATTGTGTTGTTCTAAAAACATAAGTATTTTATTAACAAAGAAAAACATTAAAATCAATTTACCTACATAAAAAAATTGCAGCATTTAAAAGTATTTCGTAAATAATGTTTCCAAAGTCCTTGTCATTCTGTAAGTAGTTTATGTCAAGTATTAGACACATTTAGATCCACTGGAACACTTCTCACAGTTCAACTCGTCATTCTCAAAAAAAGATGGAGCAGAGCAAAACTTTCGAAGATAAGCCTCAGAATATTTACAACATTTAATAGTCTTTGTAGTAAAATGCCTTTCGAAACAACTCTTTATAGGGAAACCCATTCGACAGAAAGGACATTTGAAAGGCCAGGCACCCGTGTGATAATAGGAATGATACAACAGTAGTGTCGAAGTTTGAAACCTCATTCCACAGACTTCACAACTATGAGGATAACTGACAGGGAAATCCGATTTCTTCAGCTTGAATCCATTAGCAAATGCTATTTCACACTTTATACACGTAAATTCTTCTTGTAGAGAAGAGATCGAAATGAAGGATAACCGTTTTCTTTTGAATCCTTTTTTGCAGTGATCGCAAAAATAAGAGAATTCCTCTTCAGTAGGGTTGACTTTGGATTCCGCCATTATACTCAAACGATACAAAATATCTGACTGCTAAGTTTCACCTTTCAAAGTACTGTCAACGAACACAACTACCGGATATCCGAATATGCACATACATGAGAAGGGATACACCTATAAACTGATGTTGCCAATTCTTGCTTCCGAAATATCATACTTCGTTCCTTCTGTTCATTTCGGGTGGCTGCGTTGGCTTTACCACGGACTCGTGGCTGTAGTTTCATGAGTTGAAAGCCAACTGCCAATGAAAACCCGCCGTGTTGAGAGGCTGATGCTTGTTAAATCCTTTAAAGCTCAAAGTCCTCTCGTTGGCATGATATGGAAAGTTTGGAGAGGAGGGTGCCAGCTCATGTGTTGTCCTTGTCCCTATGCGGAGTTTCAAAAATGAGTTTCGTCGGTAATAAATCCTGTAGTTTCTTTAAAGTATGAAGTTAATAAACACTCAGTCCCCCTGTTTGACTGAGATTATGTGGCAAATAGAATATTATATAACGTCATAAATGAAGATATTTTTGCTTCTGATATATCATTAAAGATCATTCATTATTTTTGGATTCCCGTTGGTTTATTTGTTAACGAGTTGAGAGAAAGAAAGAGTTATATTAACGCCTCACTATGAAGTTGAACTAGGGGTATTAGTGACAGACTCAGTAATTTTGAACCAAGGTCAAGTTACGAGGACGGCACCTGATTTGGCACCTCCTTTTCAAACTTAGATATTAAACCTGCATCGGCTCCTTCTCTAAGTTGGGTCTTCAGCAGTTCTGGGCTCGAACTCATGACATGACAGCCACGAGCCTGACCTAAAGAGGCCACGGTTAAGGAGGTAAACTAGCACTAAAACAAATTTGTTGTTTGACCCTTTGAGTTGTTCTTTGACCCTAAAACCCTTTGAGTTCTTAATGTTACAAATTTGTGGTAAAAAAAAATATATTCGACTGCCTTTTATAGAAAATAATTTTATCAAACTTAGCAAGATCAGTTATTATTCTTATTTCCTAACACAAATATTGGAGTTCCCCTATTGTTGTTTTTATTTGATTTTATAACGTATTTATTTAAATAAACAATAGATCATTTGATTTCTTATTTAGCATGGTCGTCAGTATACAATTGTGGCACAAGCCACAAACAAATTTGGCAACTTGTCGTAAATTTCCATCGCTATTTATACCCTGATTCCTTGAGTGGTGTAAATCAGAGAGAATTTTTTAAACTGGCATTGTTTTTTTTTTTTTTTGACATTGATTAAATGGCACCAAACTTCGTGTACAGACGAATGATGACAAG
Source organism: Trichonephila clavata (assembly GCA_019973975.1). Lineage (NCBI taxonomy): Eukaryota > Metazoa > Arthropoda > Arachnida > Araneae > Nephilidae > Trichonephila > Trichonephila clavata. The sequence goes on from BMAO01031544.1 coordinate 175,715, forward strand.
GAAATAAGATTCTAGGGGAAAAAATTTATTTCCAAAAATCACCGATAGAAATATCTATAGCTCTATTCCAGTGATTCCCAATGTGGTCTATATAGACCCCCAGGGGTCTATGACGACCTGAAAGGGGTCCACGCCAGAGAAAAATAATTTGAAGGTCCATGAGGTGTAAAGGGGGTTCTACATAATAGTGGCTCTCATCATACCAGATCGTGTCTTAAATCTTCAAAAAAGATTTGATCTAGTAGAAAGCAGATTTACCAATTTAACTGATTTAATTACTAAATCTAGTGAGGTAAATTTGTGGTTACTAGATGACAGCATAAATATTTTATTAAGATGAGGACCATGCCAGCACTTATTTCCAGAATTAAATTAAAGAAATATAATATTAAACGTTGTGAATTTTCTCAATTTGTCACAGACAATCTGTCAGGACATGTTAACTTACGGTCAATATTTAAATGCCCTTACTCAGATTTTGAAACTAGGTTTGAGGTTGCTCTTTTTTATGGTAATTAATCACAGTAGACAATGAATTCATAAAGTCAAATTGAAAAAAGTGTCATATTACAATAGAAACTGATCAGAACAGGTCCTAATAATCATAAAATAAAGTTTAAAAGTGGATCTCAACAATTTTGGCTTTAAAAATACATTCCTGTTATTTGCCGCGAATTATGGAACATCGTGAGAAAGTTTTTAATTTCTTTTTCTAATGAGAGGGAGTTTCAGAGAGTTTTCCAATCTCAAAAACAAAAAAGGGAGGAGGGGAACTGGACAGTTTCTAAAAAAAAGAGATTTAGGGTTAAACTTAACTAGATTGAATTTGTTATTGAAACACCAGATTCATCCCTCTTCGTAAAAACACTTATTATTTTTATCCTACACACAAATTATTTTTATTTGAAATTAATTCACAGTTAGAAATTTGATTCTTTTAAAGTAAGTAGTAGTACTAGCGGGCAAAAAGACATTTAAGTTGAGAAAATTTGGGAAAAAAATCAATATTAAATAAGCAGGGGTCTACCCGAAACCGAAAAACAAGGCAAGGGGTCTATGAGACAAAAAAGTTTGGGAACCTCTGATTTACAGCATGAAATTTATGAGCTGTTCTTGCTTAAATTTAGATTTTAACATCGAGTCTTGTTGATAAGTTGTTTCCTCTCAATCATTATAGGTGTTTTTTCCATAATTTCAAAATGGTGCATTTTCATTAGAAAATTTAGTTATCCTAGACATTGTGTTAATTAACGAGCATAAAATTATCTCGGAGAACCTAAAATAGTAGACAATAGCATATTCACAATCTAGTAGGAAGCATATATATAAAGATAAAAAATTTTAATATTCTCTTATTATATTTTAACAAAAATTTAGAAGTGTTGAAAATTAAAGTTTAATTTATAAAAAAAAATTTCAGTTTTAATGAATAGGATGAGTTTTAGATACTTGTAATTATACAAACTTTATATAAATAATAATTTTGTTTACATATTTGTAAGTTTCTTTTTGATTTTTTTGTGTGACTCATGAAACACCTGGTTATGCCTTGGGAAGCCCCAGGATTTCGTGGAACACAGTTTGAAGACTACTCTACCAATACTCTAGATCAAAATCATTTAGTTTAAGCTGAAAAGTTTCAGTTAAGATCGTACGATATCTAACATCATTCACTGTATAATGCGTGTCGGTTCCTGCTTCCCTCTATTCCTTCTTGTCTACTCTCGGACCCAGCTTGATGTGTGAGAAGAACTGAATAATCAGTCGACATGATAAACTCTAATTATTTTATCGTCACAAAATATCAAGCAAGCACAATAATAATCCAATTAAGAACGTTGATCAGTATGCAGAGCGCGAAGGTGAGACCCGTTAGCCTGGAGATAATATTACGGACCCTCAACTGATTCCACGATATACAAGCTCCTGTACAAGCTCAATTTCAACTCCGCTGCGCTCTAATAAGTTATTTTTTAACTTCTTGTTAAATAAGGCTCCCGATACATGTACTCTTGTGAAGTCCTACTGTTGAGGCCTTGAACGGTAATATTTAACTGGATTCGATCACCTCCGAGTGATCCTCTCTTGGAATTCTTCAATTGATACTTTTATAAACTTAGATTTGCACTCAGTAAACTCACGATCCTCCACTCACCAACTAACTCTCAAAACTCGCGAATACAGAATTTATATAATACGCTTAATTTGCTTAATCACGTTTTTTTTACCTTCGATGAAAGTTGGTTGGTAAAAATGTTTCCCCAGAAGAGTCCCCAGGCGTATAGATCCGTTACAACTGTTATAGCATTATCAGCAGCATTGTGAAAGAAGTATGTTCCAGTTACACCACCAGACCATAATGCACATCACACAGTGATTCGTTGATTATCTAAAGGCTGTGCGTGAATCAGGTTTTCCTTATCCTAAATGCGACAATTTGTCTTATTAAGATAACCACCAATTTCAAAATGTGCTTCATCAGAAACGATAGAGGATTTTTGAGAAAAATCATCTGTTTTTTTTTGTGTAATCTAATACAGTGGTTTCCAACCCCCGGTCCACGGATCAAATAGCACCGGGCCGCACAAGGAACAATAAATTATTTTCATTTTATTTTCTGTGGTGTATTTCTCTCAGGTATGCGTGACCTTTTAAAAAATTTCTTTATATTCCATGTTAAATCTCTTTATGCTCATTTTTGTGTGATTGATTTTATACTGAAGGCGCGTTTAAATAGAATTAAATTAAAATTATTAAATCAAAACAATACACGTCCCCCCCCCCTCTGAACAGGCCGTGGTAAAATTATCAAATGTTGACCGGTCCGTGGCAATAAAAAGGTTGGGGAACACTGATCTAATGGACAAATTCAAGACGTTTTAAATGATGCAACGATTTTAGTTTCTGTGTTATTTTGAACCTTATATGCATTCAGAACTAAATCCTTGCCTAAAATAAGCCATGTTGTTGATTCATTGTATCCAGGTTGTTAGGAACGTTGACTAATGGACGTTTCAGGAGATCTCGAGTAACACTTTCATTAACCAAATCGATATGTTCTCATTAACAACCATTGCGGCTATACTCCCCCCCCCTTTTATCTTCCACTGATTCAGTTTGTAGAATTTTTTCAACAATGCGATTAATAACTTTCGGATGGACACTTATGTTGGCCATAAATATTACGTAATTTTCTGTAAACGTTTCTCACTGAACGCTGGTTTTCATAAAATAATTTAAAATTTGAACACATTGTTGTATTGTGTGTGTGTGTACATAGCCATTTTTTATAAATGGTATAAATAACTCTTCTGCAATATATCAAAACCCAGAAGAATTCCCATCGCCAATTGTGTTTAGAAGAGAAACGAAAAAAACACCGAAAATGAAAGACCCTTTAGATTATGTGAGGTAAACTCAATCATGTTGAAATGCAAACCTTAGGTATTGTAAATAAAAATACAAAATGCGAAGTCAATAAACCATTTTGCTGTTAAGGGATAAAGGAGGACAAAATAAATCTGATTATCAAATGAAATGGCCCCTGAGAGAATTTCCCTCCATTGATTTATAAACGAAAATAAAGTCAGTACTCAACCTGTATCCTTGACTTCTTGAATGAATATAAGCGTTAAATTTCGAATTGAGAGACATTGCTGAAAATAATTCTACTAAAGTTAGCGAAATTTCAAACGAGGTACCAAAATTGTACAGCAAATACGGAACTATTTCGAACGCTCTTGTCGGTGGATAGAAATAAAAAGTTGAAGACAAAATACGAAGCTTGAGTTCGGATCTCTGTCTCCTATTAATAGTATTTGGTATTAACGATGCCTTACTTATGCAAGGTGGGCCCGATTTCATGGTACAAACTTTAAGGGTATGTACAGGACATTGAATTCGTTTATTGTATAGGAATGTATGGGTGTATGTGACGAAGTTAGGCACAAACACAAAAAGTAAGAGATGAAATGAAAGACAAAGTGTTTATTGAAAGCGTCGTTGACAAGTGTAATGTTTGCAATAGCTGTTCATAACTGTTCAGCATATGAGCTATGAAGACCAGCGGCAGCGCACATTGCTGTACCACCCACTGACAGTCAGAGAAAATAATCTACCGGATTCAAAACTTGTACTCGCTGAAAATGGAAGAAGTGTAAGCGATTTTCGTTTAACACTCTACAAACAGTCTGATGACTTACACTTAGGTGATGAGCAACAGCTCTTGTAATTGACTTTGGTCTATCAGTCGCAATACTCAAGATGTTTTCTTCCTGTCATGGACTGCGTACAGCTAGCTCTTCGTCGACCAGCCTCGTGTGTGGTGACGTGGAACGAACGCGTTTCATGAAGTTGACAATGTAACCGCTGAGAAATACTGTGATCCGGCATTCGTCGATTTGGAAACTGCATGATACATTCGTGCCGCAGCTCTGCCGTACATGTAATGCATGTCTGCATTTTCGGCATACGTTAAGTCTCTCGTCGTAGACGTCAGCGCAATTGCAAATGGCGCTTTTCCCTACTGAAATGCATCATGTTAAACAGTGGCTAGGTATCTACTGCTCCCTACCGGCAACGTAACCAACCATTTCTCATTTCTTTTATTTCCCCTGTTTGCGCCCATACATTTCTATGCAATAAATTATTGTTATAATGTCCGGTGCCTACCCTTAAAGCCCCTCAGTGGGCTCACCTTCTTTATGTGAGTACGGGTGTCACAATCTCGAGGTGCCCTAGTGATCTTTTCCTTTTCCCACGGGGTTTACTGTCTTTGGTAAACACGGGCTTCACGAACCCGGGGTACCCTAGTGATCCTTATCTATTTTCGACCCTCTTTCTTGTCATTCAATTCATTCTTTCTTTCGCTCTTCCCGTCTAGACCACAGATATTAAAACAAATGTTTGGCGCAGTATAGCCGAAATCGGCTCTTGCGCCAATAAACCCAAAATCACTCACTCACTCACGCCTACCCTTAAAGTTTGTACCATGAATTTGGACCACCTTGTATATTTGGATAGTAATAGTAACGAAGAAAGAAACTTGACTGTTGAACACTCTTTGAAACTCCTAAAGCTATATTCCGCTTTAGCTCAACCACACATTCCTGCCTAAATCGAACGATTCTTCGAATTTAGTACCCAAACAAAAGAAAACTTACTTTACTTTAATCCATAAAAGGGCCTCTCTCAATCAATAACAAAACTCTCAAAAAGATATACTCATATTAAATGTAAACCTGCATGCTGGACGTTATTAAAGTTAGTGTTTTATGGACGGAATCAAGTCGAATGGATCCTATTCAGAGTTGTACTTAAAAACTGAAAAATAAAGAATGGAGCATACAGAAGAAATGATTGTTTTTTAGAAGATAATATAATAAATCTTTATTCTAGTGTTCGAGTAAATTCAAATTTCCGAAAAACAAATCTCCAACAATTAAATCATAACTCGACTATATACTTTTTTTCAACGAAACTCATTAATGTTTAAATCAATAATTCATTTTACGAATTGTTTTAAATGAATTTACAGATTGATTCTCATTTTCTGGTTCCTGATAACTACGTATTTGTATTCTCAGTTTCAAAATATGTAGAAGACACGGTAAAAAACGTGCAATATGCATTTAGTTCTCTTAATTATTTCCATAGTATAACTTAAAAAGTCCTGAATGAAAAACAATTGTATTACAAAATTAGCCGACTCTTTCGAATTAATTGAACATTATAAAAAATCTTTAATAAACATTGCAAAAATTTGTAAATATGGGGCATAATATGTGATTTACAAGAGTTACAAAAAGCCTTGTAAGAAAACGTTTGTGTGTGTTTCAAGACCCTGTTTCTCTTTTGTGTCTCAACACTTAAAAGATACGAAGAAAGGAAGAAAGAACATGAATTCAGTTTTCACTGGACAATTATAAAGAAGTAAAATGAGGTCAAAATTGGTTTGAAGTAGCTTTTTTTCTAGAAAATGTTGCACTTAAATATATGACGAATTCTTATGAAAATAAATTCCTCTTATACAGTTTTAGATTCGTATTTTTACATTCAAAATCGGAACGAAATACAGCACAAATAAATGTTATTAAAATGCATCTTTAAACCTCTTGAGTCTTTAGAGATTTAAATTCCCCGCATAACAAAATGGCATTGTAAAAAGGAGAATAATCTTTAAAAATGTATTTATACATTTTATAAAAATGCTTTGGTAGATACCATGTATTAATAATATAAACAGTACTGAAAATGATATGCTGCCATTCATAAAACTGCAAATCAATGCAACATTTAAAACTGTTTACTTGACAGGGATCTAAAAGATGACAATATTTTTAAAATGTTGAACTTTTTCATTTCCTAATTTCGGATCATGTTTAAAATTATACAATTTAATACTTTGCGAGCCTATATAATCTTATATTTAATTGGGATTTGTGTCGAAACAGTATTTAAAATTTCTGTGAAAATTAAATATTAAAAGGGAGGAAATTTTTATTATAAATCCCTTAGAGTTTTTAATATCTTAGGAAGAATATGGAAGTTTTAAATTTAATTTAAATACACTCAAATGAACTATAAATTTTTGAAAACTAATTTCATTTTCATTTTTAAAATTAATTGCAATTTTATTTTTAAAAGGAATTACATTTTTATTTTTAAAAGGAATTACATTTTTATTTTTAAAATTAATTACATCATAATTCAACTCAAAAATAGAGAGAGAGAGAACTCTTGTTATAAGCACCACACTCATTAAACTTTTCAATCTAATTCTCTATTAATACTTTCAACATGGAAAAAGGTTACTTTGCATTCTTGCGCACTTATACGAGAGATTCCTTTTTCCACAATTTACAATTTTGTACAAATTAATGCATTTCCTGTTTTCGCACCACAACAGCCCCTTTCCTTTTAATTTCTATTAAAATCTACCATTCCCTTGCTGAAGAGTGATAAATAGAATTTTTTTTCATTTACAAGATTCTCTCCAAGCTGGAGTCTATAAATGCAATCAATTTTAAACGTGGAATTGCAGGCAACATCCGGCACAAATTTAGAAAGATAAAAATCACCAGAGAATGTCTTTTCGGTCTAATTGAATGTCTTTTTTCCTTATCGTGATTTTGAAACCCTTCTTTCATTTATATCATCTCCATCGATGTGTTGGAAATAATGACACCGTTTACTGATGCAAGAGAAGCTATGCAAATGTGAATTTTTACGGAGCTATCTAATGTAATTTAGTTCTAGAGTTTCTTAAAAAAGAATTATCATTATTTCTTTTTTTCTTCGAAGAAAGGTATTTGAAGAAAATTTTCCATTTGTAGAATTAATAATAAATGTAGGTAATTCCTAAATTTATGACTGGGTATATTTTTATATGTCCGATAAAAGTCTTCACATAAGATATTGAAATTGATATGTATGTAATTTTATTATGCTGCACAATGTATTCTCAATAATTTACTTCGTATCACCAATAGGCTAAAAAAATATTAGTTTTAACCAAATGATTTTACCGTTTAATTTATTCTGTTTGTGTTATGTATTAATTTGAAATTTTAATAACCATCTTATTTTAAAATAGAATAAAATACAGTAGTTGTATTCAAGAATATCTGTCAAAAGTTTTAAATTAGTTTATTGATAACTTATCGTAAAATATTTAACTCTATTTAAAATCATTTTCTTTATTTTAAGCCAATTTTTAATTGCATATTTAAAATATACAGCAGTTATAGATATAGTAGAAATTCTTTCTTCCATATTAGTATCGTCTGCTTTAATTCAATAATGGGGTCGATTCATCACTAGAGGGCGCTGCGATCATTGGCCATCATCACGTGAACAACGTGCTATCAATAACAAACAAATAACAATAATGGTATATTTACTTGTGATTTGCTAACTTTCAAATTTGTAAACTTGTATTTTATATTCTTAAAAATATTTAAAGTACTAAAAATTACCAAAGATTAAATATATTTTCTACTATTTTAGTTTGAAAAGGACCAAATATGTAATTTTAGTAGATTTAAGTTTAGTTTATACTTCCATCCTTTGGCCTGAATTTTTGTAATATTTATGAAGCAGTAATTATTTTTATAAGTACTATACTTGTAATTTAAATAATTCTGCAGCGCTCTGTGAACAAATTGCTTCCTGATTGGGAGAAATCTATTACTGTAAATTATGTTGTGGCAATTTTCCACGAAATGCTGCAACATTAATAGGAGTGGCTCATAAAACAAAGAATTGTTTGACTGCGAATGACCAGAATCATTAGTTAATAACTGAGCTGTGATGTGTGAATATAGGAAGAGATATAGTGGGATCGACTAACAATAAATTTTACATTCTAAAATGTATCATGTTTTGAGGCAGATGGATATATACTAGTTTGGAAAGGTATTTATTAATAAATTTGTGACATTCATTGTATTCTTTTATATAAACTTCTTATATTATGAAAAATAGCCTGTGAATACCTGTTATTTTCTAAATTTATATTAAGTTTCTTTTGCTGTTCTTAAATCCATTTAGTATTGTTTGGATATCCAAGTTTGAATGTTAGTGTGTTTATTTTTAAGTGTAAAATATTCGTTTGGTTTATATCTATTGGATAATTTATATACAATTCTATAACTCATAGAAATAATTTATACTAAATAATTCAATACATTAATCATTATTTCTAAAATTATGTATTAATATGATTCCTTAATAGTGTAAGAGTGTTTTCTTTTTAAACAAGACAGTTTAAGAGAATTTCTAAAAGAAATTTCAAACCTTTGTAAATGATAATTACTAAATGAGTCAGACAATCAAGCTGGCTAATGTATTTCATTACAGAATCATCATATATTTCAAAGATCTTACTGTCTTTGGAATTTTTATAGAACAGTGTTTAAAATTAGTATACAATAACAATGTTCAAATTTTATGTATATTAATGCAAATAAAGATTGAAACTGACAAAAATTCTCTTTGAATACACATCTTAGAAAAATACTCACTAAGCAGTACATAATGAAAATAATGTCAAGTCTCAATAGAATATATGAAAATGCATTTTTAAATTGCAATGAATTTTTGTTAAAAATAAAATTTTCACATACTTCACTTGTATTATAATCATGTAATAAAATTAAATGTTGATAAAGTAATTAATGTTAAATAATTCATAATTACTAAATAAACTAACAAAAATTTTGTATGCTCTCCTATATAACAAAATTTTCACAAAATAATTTAGCACCGTTTCAAACAATTTCTAAAATTTTCCCATATTTTAATATAGTCCATTTTTGTCAGGAGACAATGAATTTATATAAAAATTCAAACATTTGTAAATTGATAATTACTAAGACTAAAATTGCTAAATATTATTTTAAAACATATTTTTAAAACTGCAATGTATTGGTATAAATCATACTATTTTAAGGCCTCTACAATGCCCTAAACATTTTAAAAACAATTTTGACACTTTCTTGTGTATACCATTGAGAAGCTTGCCACCAAATTATATTATTAGATTAAAATCATTATTAAACATCAACAAGTTGCAAATTTTATCAATGAATAAACAGAGTTCCCATTCTAATCAAAATAAGTTTCTACTACTTATAAGCAAGATAATTAACTAAATTATATCATTAGTTTACAAGGAAAATCCTAAATTTCAAGAAACTTTTCAGTTCCCAGATTTTAGGTAAATATTAAATTGCTTCAAGTTTTCAAAGTATAAATCAATTGCTCATACCATTTCAAGATTAGACTTATGTATTAAACTGCCTTAAATAATTTTGCCAAAGACATCAGAACTTAAAAATTATGTTATTATTATTACTGTGTTCAAACAGGGCAGGAACAGCTCCATTGTTGGCTGTATAATGCAGCAACATCTCCCACAAAATCAAATGTCTATACATAAGGCAGATTTGGTTTCATGATCCTAATTCTCAAGCAATATAATTGATCCAAGTACTCTTCTTGGGCCCATGTTGTAAATATCAATGCGAAAAATTGGGACTTATAAGCAGGATAATATCAATATTCACGAGTCTTTTAGACTTTTATACTTATATAAAAATAAAATCGATATAAAGCACAAATCTAATCAATAATGTGTCTAAATCTTCTACAAATTGTGCAAATACCTATAAAATGCTTATTTGTAATACATAGTAAAAATTAGCCTATAAGTGTGTGATAGGTTTATACCCCACAGTCAAACTCCAAAATAAATGTTGTGCTAATAGATACCACACAAATATATTACAATTATTTATTTATTTATTTTGTATACAAAATTAGGGATTCAAAATGACTTTATTTTGATCGTATGTAAGAGTGAGCGAGATTTTATATTCCATAAATGGACATAAACTATAACTGTACACAGATTTTGAATTAAAATTTTTAATTCCTTAATTTATTATATTTGAAATCAATTCTAGATCAATCATCTTTTACCTAAAATAACTGCAGCCCAGTAAGGACTTTCAAAATGTATAATTTTTACATGTAGCAATTTTACAAATGGTAAATGATAATTTTGTTTAAAATGGTAATTGATTAATCATCAAAAGTATAAACATTAAAGAAACTGTGAAGTAAATTAAGTATTTTCCATTTCTATAGTGAATGGTTCTCAAAAATGTTTCTTTTCCCCTGTAATATTCTAAAAATAGCTAAACAATAAGTTTTGATTTATATGTATCTTACTGTTTTTGATACAACATGTTATGTAGTTTGAATTTTGCATCCTAATTTTTAGATAATTAAATACTAAAGTATCTCTGTTAACTACATGAGATGAGTAAATTTAGATTAACTAAATATGTTCTATTGTGTTGGATACACCTGGTCCTTAATTTTGCAAAACATATCCAATCACTTGAAATATTATTTTTGGGGGACATTAAGGTATTTTCAATATTTAAAACATTGAATACACTAAAATCTCTTACAATGAAACCCTCAGTAGTTTCATATGGAAATATAATATTATTGCAATGCATTTATTTTCTGCAATATTCTTCTACTTCTAAATACCTGCTTTTTGTGAAAGACAAAACATCTAGGAAGAATGGAAAGTGCTGGACTTAATCAGAATGTAACGTTTGCTATCCTGTATTAAAGAATTTTAAAATTTTTACATAATTATGCATGTATATGTAACTACTCATAGAATTTAAAGCTTATAAAATAAAATAACGTGATTTAAATGTCAGTTGTAGTATAGTAAAATTAATTGAAATTTTCTTTTATCATCAATTGTTTTTAATATTAGGAAAATTAATGCAATCAATTTTATAGATAGATACGTGCTTCTCAATTTCTATGATCTGGCTCTTTATTATCGAACTGATTTATTCCCTGATTTTATCGGAAAATAGTGGAATATGAATCACTAGGTGAAATATATTGTATGTTCTTCACCATACAGCATTATACATATGCATTTATGGATGCATATTTTCAAAGTACGTATGAACTTCATTAATTTACTTATATTTGTAGTGTATTGTTCTAGCAATTACAAACAATGACTTGCTGAGCCAGTTAGTTTCAAATCTATCTATCATCTTGTTAAATTAGGTAAGAAAATAGTTATATAAAGAGAAAAAGGAAAAATGGGTAGGTTCAACACCGTACTTATTCATCATTAGAAAATCAGAACAGAAGTAGAGACCACAGTTTTGTTTTCATGTCTGCAAAATTGAAATGCTTTGAAGTCGACACATTTATCAACATACAATTTAATAAAATTTCAAATGACTGCAGCATAGAAAATGCATAGATATATTAACATTATATACAGTTATGATGATATTTCTATAAATTTAAAAGTATTTTGTATTGCTACTAAAATGGATGGCAAAATTTAAGGTGAGATTTTATTCAATAAAATTTAATGGAACAAATTTCTTATTAAGACAGTTCAGTTTCAAATTTTGTCTGTAGTGTAAAATTGTCGAAATGATCTCAAAATGAACAAAACAAGTATTATGCATAAAAATAAGTCTTCTTGAGTAGAAAATTTTAGTTACTTTTTATCAAATAATTATAGTTAATATAAATGTGTTTACATATGAGAATCACAACATTAAGTGACAATTAATTTTATTAATTATCATTGATATTGCATTGCTATCAACAAATGTGTTCAAATTTCAGTTCAACTAAATGTTTAAATGTGAAACAACTTAATTTTGGACACAAGTCGCCAAAATGGTCACTACTTTGTCGCCAAAATGATGCCATGGATGTATAATTATTGAATAATTAGTTTAATCAATTAATTTTAATTGATTCTGTGGTAATGTAAAATAATCATATAAATTTTAAGCTCAATCGACCACTTTAAAATGTATTTTACAGATTGGTGATCAACATAAATACATCTTAGAGAAAGTGTGAACTAATAGTGAGATTGAAAAACATGGTAATCAACTACATACTTAACAAATACAGAGCATTCCGTCACAGAGTGGGCACCTGATCTGTATGTTTGCAAAATTAAAATTCTTCAAATTCAGAAATGCTCAGAAAATATTTCAGACTCTTTTAAACTTTAAATCGTCAGCTATTCAGCAAAACAAAATATTGAAAATGAAATAATTACATACACATTTCAGTCAGAATTTCTTTTGGAACAACTTCTTTTATTTGTTTTGATAGTAGATAAATACAGCGAAAATTCCTTAAAATGCTTAGTCAGAATCAAACACGTATTTGTTTTACATATATCATCACACCGTGATTATGACGTCAAGGTGTATCGAGTCCATTCATACTGCTCTAATTTATCTGATTACTTAATTTATTTGCTGATATAAAATCGTCTGTTGTTAGAGTTATGTTGCTTAAGTTGGCATCTTTTGCAATGTTACAAATATATTTTTAGTCGGAAACATAGATTGTATTACGTCATCTACGCTGGTTGACGATACATATTTTAAGCCAGATTTTACCTTTTACCTGGAGAAATTTTTTATCATCTGAATGGTTTTACAAATAAAAGACGTTTGTGGAATAAATTTTGACTGATATTATTCACATTATCCTTACGCTGCAAGTTGATAGAGTGATAAAACGTTGTAGCTCTATTCCTAGAAGTATGATCAAAATTCAGGAAGTAAGTACTTTTTTAATTAAAATTTTGCATCATAGCTTTAGTTAGATCAATATACAAACTACCACATTTAAATAAGAATAAATGAAATATAATAAGTAATATTCTTCCCCACAATCGTTCACAAAAATATCAATGTGGCTGTGATAATATTTATTTTTGCGAAGTTCATTCATTATTTTTCTTTGTTGTTTTTTCCTTGAATAATTGACTGATCAAACCAAAAACTAGGAAAAGTTAAAAGACTCTTGCAATTTGAAAGAAAAATAATGATACTCACTTAAATATGAAAAACTTTAGAAGTTAATTCAGAGTTAATGATGATGATTTTATCAGTAATAGTTCAGTAAATCCTAATTTGCTTATGAAAATTAATGTTAAATCTTAATTAGCTGCTTATTGTATCTTAATTGTGTAATTATTAATAATCTATTAAAATGGTTTAAAAATACTTGCTCAATTTAACATTACTTTCATCAAACATAATGATTATACAAATTATTTTTAAGCTCAATTCACATAATAAAAATGGTGTTTTTCCTTTTAATTCATGATGGAATGAAGAAGTTAATTATTAATTATTAATTATTTTGGGGGTATCATTTATTAAATATTCTAGCTTTAATTTATGTCGGAATTAATTTGTGTATATGCATGGTGTGAATTAGCAAATTTTATGTTTTTGCCAAACTTTTGCTGGAGTGTTCCTTTTCATTAAGTTCTTGATTAACACATAAATATCATTATATTTTTCATTCCTTTTCTTAAAATAACTTTAAAAATTATGTAAATACAGTTCTTAATGTAGGAAAAATTAATCAGATTACACAGTAGTCTTAATGCACATCTAGTATTGTTACGTTAATCGGGTTTGGTTTTTCTTTTTCTATCAGTCTCAAAGGCAAAACGTTATCTCAGAGTGATGTAATTTATTGTAGATAAACAATTTTTAACGTACAGGATATGGAAGAGAAATTCTCAAAATAAATCCCAGAAGGTCTTCACACCTCCAACAGCGTTCAGACACTGCTATCAGTGTGTGAAAATACAAATATGTAATGATAAAGATTTTCATGTCAATCCCTCTATCAGTAGCAACTGAAACACAGCAGCAAAGTAGAATTGACTCAGCTTTAGCGAGCGGCTTCGATTTATAGCCTTCAAGTACTCTCTTGAGAGATCCGCTTACGTGATAGATTTATCGAGTAATTTCCAGAAGCATCCATATGGTTGCCAATTTTTCAAAAATTATGCCAAATTATTTCTATCTGTATTTCCTACTAGGTTTCCATTGTGTATCATAGATAATGTATTATAATTATAACGTAATTACATTATATTTACAACACATACAATGTAATTGCATTATAATTACAGCACATACAATGTAATTACATTATAATTACAACATACAATGTAATGACATTATAATTACAACACATACAATGTGTAATCACATTATAATGTATTACATCATATTCTGGTGTTGCTTATAAGCATTACAATTTGATCACAAAATTGTAATGCTTAACAGAAAATATTAACTTTTTAAACATCCAGATTTAAATTATTTACACTATTTTAAGCGTACTGACACAAAATTCATGTGTGCTGTAGATATAAAACAGTACTTTTGGCCTAGAAGTTTAGCAACAAAAGGGACTAAGCATAATCTGTATTTTGTGAATACACTTTCTAAACTTTGTATTCTGTAAAATATTCTTCATTTCTTTTAAATCTAAACCTTAACAAATAAATACTACTGACAGTTCTGAAATTAATTTGCTTTATTTGTTTTGTTTGGATGTCAATGAAAAAACTGATATTGTTACTTGAATATTATTTTACAGCACAAAACTGAGTTGTGATTAATTCATTATCAATTTCTTACTTTAAAGCCTCATGAGGGTTATTGGCGGGTAACCTCGTAATTTTGAATCATGATCAGGACTACCCCTAGTCGACACCCTATTTACCACGTCTCTACACAACCGATATAAGGAGTTTAAATTTCCCGTCAATTTGATGTCCATCAGCTATCAGCAAGGATCTATAATGGCACCAGGAATGCAAATCTGTAAACAGTGCTTTTAATAGACTTATTTAATTCGTAGAAAATGGAGTAAAATGCTGCTTTGAATTGCTATTATTGTGATGGAAAACTTAAAAGCATGAAACTTAATAAATAATCCTATTTTGAATAAACAGTTTTAGTGCCAAGAGTTTCACTTTGAAAATCTCTGATTCTGCAAATCCTGGTAATATATTGCTTTCTAACACCAAATGAGAATTTGATTAGAAAGTAAAAATAAAAAATGTTTAGTATTTAAAAGCATGCAAGTGTACAGCAGAACAGAATACCTTATGTTTATTGCAATATAAATATTTTAAATAATTAAAACTACAATTATTTGGTCTTTATTACTCATTCTGATTTATATTAGTTTGTATTCATGTCTTAGATATTTTTATTATTGTGTGTGATTATTCTATGTGTAACGAGCATACCCGCGTTTTTCCTAACAATCCTCTTGGGGAATAGCTTTCTTTAAATATTTTCTAATCGAAAACTTCCTCCCAAAGAAGAAGACGTGGTCTATGTAAATTATGTCATGTATTTAAATATTAGACTTCGAGTTCAAGTAAGAGAGAGAGAGGTTAGAAGCTAAAGGATAGCATGAAGATTAACGTAAAGTTAGACGAGAGCACTTCGTGGATTATTTGATTAATATTAAGATTGACGATTTGGTCAATTAGTTGTTAAATTGAATTCGATCGGTTTAGATTGGATTACTTTAGAAATTATATTCAAATATAAGAAGTTGTATTGCCTGGACGTGCTAAGTGTTGGTGATCCGATTTATTATCTCGTCTCCTTCGCAATTGCTCCTATATTTATCAATTGGTGCATTTCTTAACTTAGATTGCTGAATTTGTGTTGTTGTTGAGAATTGTAAATATAAACTGTGTTGTTTTGACTATGGCTAGTTTTCTTCTAAATCTCGCAAGCTAATGGATGGGATAGCCCATACATTACTTAGGTAAAATTATTAATAATTTCATTTAAGTTAGAATTGTTATAATAAATAGGTTATTCATAATTATATTTCATATCCATTTTCTGCACCTCGGAAAGCTGCTTTATATTAGTCATAATCAAATAAGTTTATTTTGTTTTTTTCTAGGATTTCAATTTATTTTATTGCTCCATAAAAGGAACTAAATTTAAGCACTTCGGGGAATATGGAATTATTCATTTTCATTTTAAATACTGCATGAGACACAACTGTAGACTTTTAGTTTAAAATAACCGACATTTTTTAATTTTATGTAAAAATACTTATATGACCGCAATGTGTTTAAAATTATAGTCAAGATATTCATACGAAAATGGCATTTCAAGCAAATAAAAGGTCAAAAAGGTTTATCAAATACTGATAAAATAAATAAAAAATTTAATACTGTAAAAATATAACTGTTTACAAACCTTTTTACATAACTTCAAATGTCTTTATTATACTGATGTACAAGAAAAAAATATAGGTTCTGTAGAGATAGTTAGAGTGTGCCATTAGGACGTAATGCATTCAGCTTTTCAAATGCACGAAACACCATAACGGAAAAACGAAAACGCCGTAACCCATCAGCATAATAGCTTTACCTAACACTTAGACAGGTGTTTTCGGTTGGAAAAAAAGGCAGTCGTATTATTTGCTTAAGAATATCATTGAATTTATGATCATTGAGCAGCGTTTTCAATTTTATTTTTCTTTAGTAAGCACATTTTTCTAGCAACTGGGAAACTACCACATAAAAGAACTCCTATAACTAAGTCTAACGTATTCATCACATTATAGTAACTGAAAATGCTGCCAAATAAACCTACAAAATACCTATTTCTATTCAAAACAATTGTACAGATGTTCTTATTTACACTTAAATGAGAGTTTGGTATGCAACAATTGTTTCACTTTCGAATATTTTTAAGAAATAAGAACTAAATTTGTTTCCTAATCAATGAATACAAAAGCATTTTCTTGAGATTTAAATAAAGAGCAAATATCAATAAATTATCTAGTAGGGTTGCAATCACGTGTCATATTTTCAATCCCGGGATTACATTATCCAAATCCCGGGATTAGGATTGAGCTATTTATTAAACATACTTACATGCTAGCATAGTTGAAATTGAAAATATAATTAAAAATTGATTTAATATTGTTTTAATAAAATAAAAAATTAATTCATCATAAAAAACAAATAAAAATAGAACGTAATAAAATTTTTTAAAAAAAACATTTCTTTATTTCTTGTGTTTTCGTAAATAAGCTTATAAAAACACAGCGTTTCATTGTTGAAACGGTTTCTTATTTTTGTTACACTTTCTCCTGCTAAAGAAAATGAATGTTCGGTTTCTTAACTAGTAGGTATTATCGTCATTAAATAGGAGTATGTTCTTTTCAGATAGTCATTAAGTCTTTCTCCATTTTAAAAAGAGGAGACATTTCTTTTTGAATTTTTGATGACAGTGTCTTAAAACTAATAGACTGCTTTGGTGCATATACCTCTTTGATAACTTTATTTGATTCTTCTGCTACACTTAATGGTTTTTATATATAAATTGATCCAGTTATTGAATCAGAATGTGAATCAATTTCAAGTGTTATCTCTTTTGAAATTGAAAATCCAGTTGCATGAACTGTTAAAAATGCCATGGGATTTGAAGTGTCTCAACTCTTCCAAGCAGGTTCGCTATTAATTAAAGGCATTTAATTGAAGAAGAAACTGTAAGAAAACCTATTCTTGAGAGATGTTGCTTTTATTATTGTGTAAACATTGCAGCGAGCCACTTAGATTTGTGCGACATTCTCCCATACAAGAAATAAGTTGTGCATTGTGACGTCGTCACAATGGAGGAATCGCCCCTATTCTTTAGGTGCTCCATAGATGGGGACCACGTGGCTTTGGCTGCATTGTGCTGTGCCGGACAGCTGAACTGTCGGCGACGGTGTGACTGGCAAACACTATGGGCTGGGCATCACTGCATTATTTTCTATTCATAGGCAGTGATTGTCCGTCTTGAAAGGCTGGAGCCTCCGCAGAAGGCGGCGAGATGTTTGAAGTGCCAGATGTCAGCCAAGCCCTTGTCGCCGGGGACCTTTGAGAGGGACCGGAACTTTTGTTATCTCTGCACGAATGGAGAACGTGCAAGACCGTGGTGCCGGGTGTAAAACTTTGAGGCCGGCCAATGGGGTTGATGAGGGGCGTGGAGTGGACCCGCCCCTAGAGTTTAAAAGAGTGGACCCAAGAAAAAAGAGAAAAAAGACACCCCGGATAGACTCCCACGATAGATTCCCGAAACAGAATCCTGCTTACGAAGGAAGAAGTGCGATGGCTCCCGATTAACTCCGACGATCGACCTGCGAGACGTAATCGACGGATATAGGAAGAAAGCGCGAGGCGTGGGCCTCCCGATCTAATCACGACGATAATTTTCGAGACAGAACCCGATGGACTAGCGAGATTGACTCCTGAGGCGGTATCAAAGGGCGACTAAAGAAGAAGCGAGGAGTGGACACCAACGCAATAGACTGCCTAAGTTAGAACTAGCACTAATACTAAATAGAACTGGCTAAATGGATCTAACACTAGAAACTGAATTCTTTTTCTCTTCATAGTGATCTTTTAATAGTAAAAAGTAAATAATTCAATTTTAGATCACACAATAAAAGTTTTTTTTTAATAATTAGCGTGGCGTCACAATACACTACCAAGTTCCACGACGTTACAGCATACATTTTTTTTTACCTATAGAACAATTATAATTGCACAAAAAAATCCTACGCACATATTATACGTACAATTCTACTTACAAAATAAAAAATTTTAAAGAATTAAATTCTTAGAAAATTTTTGTGAGAAAAAAATTTTTAAATAAAATTTAGACAAAATTAAAACCCGGTATTGGAAAAAAAACCAAGATCCTGGGGTTTAGAACTTCTGGGATCCTGGGGCTGAACACCCAACTAGATACCTTCCAAAGATTCTAATTACCTCTGTCCAAGTTAGCTGACTCAGGACATCCTGAGGATGGGAGAAATGTCCATTTTCTGTCCCCACTCGCGATGGGGAGAAAGTTACGGAAGAAAATAAGAGAAAACACATATCAAATTTCACGGTTTATACACACCCGCCTCGAACCCTTCAAGGTTCAAAACGTAAGAAAACTGACATGAAACGTATACAGTACAAAAAAAGTTAAATAAGATACATTAAATGTTATACCAGATTCATAATACTTTAAAAAAAATTTCAAAATATAATTCAGACAAAAATTAAATTCCGGGATAAGTTATTTTAATCCCAGGGCTGCAAACCCTATCAAAGAGTTATTTAATTTAACAATTTAATTCGGAATTTAAAAATTCACATAGAAATGGCCCACTCAATTTTCATGAAAATTTTATTGTTTTAAATACAAATATCTAATGTTATTAAATACAAATTGGAACTCCATATAAATTTACCGTTTATTTCTATGTATAAGCCGTGAATTTTTTAACCTTTTTAAAGGGTAAATAAGGGGATCGGCTTATATATTGATGCACTAATAGCGAAAAAAAATGTGATTTAAGAAAACATTTTTTTTTTTTTCATTAGTCATGTGCAAGTGATTTTAAAAATTAAACATTTCGGTGTTTTGAATGAAACTTTTATTCTAAAAATAGAAAAAAATCAAATTAATCCTACAAAATGAGCTTCAAAATCCAAATTTCCGAAAAATCCGTAAAATTCACACTTATTTACTGGGAAATCTGAATGAATATGATCATCATGCAGAAAATTTTTCGTCTATGGTACGAGTTGTAGTTCCGCGATAACGTGACAAATACAAATTCCTCTGCCCATTTATTTTCCAAAAAAAAACAAAAAAAAAATGCATAGAAAACACGACTAGCACAGATTTTGCATAAGATAACAAATGAGAAAAGTGTTTCAGCTTCATGTAGGGTTACCAAATTAAAAGTATAGTCGTTGGCGTCTGGTGTGTCACTTTACAGCAATTTAATTGGAAAATATTCTACCCGTTTTCTCCACGTGGCGTTATTTTCACTCTCCTGACAACATGCTTGAAAATTACAGAAACTTTTCTTTCAATTTCGCTTATGTAGGGATTTTGAATTTTAGGTAAATTTTTAAAGAAAAAACGTACTCTTGGCTTATATACGGATCGGTTTTTATTCGAAAATAAGCGGTATTTAAAAATATATGACATTATAAAATAATATTTGAAATACATTTATTTAAATTTCAAGTAAAAAATTATTCCTTACACATTACATAAAGTTATAATAGTAAAGTAATTGAGAGATTTTATATTTGTTAATATTATATAATAGCTATTTCTGCTGAAGATATTAATGCATTGAAGAAACTTTTCTAATATATTACTAACAAAGGGACATCAAAATATTTGCATAAAAAAGATAATACTTAAAAATCTGCTAAGATATTATAGAGCAATAAAATACATGGTAATTCTTCGAAATTCTTTGAAACAGACTTATGCGTGGATATTTGATTTTATGAGAATATTTACTTAAATGTGAAAAAGAATTATATTTTACATCAGCAATATTCCTTTTAACATTTCGAGAAATAGAATAATCACTTCACGGGTGTCATTAAATAGTTTTCGCCATAACAAGAAAAAAAAGCAGAAATTACAATTTCAACTTATTTGCCGCCTCGAAGTTATATTTGAAAATTCTAGCAATTTTGAAAGATTTATTAGTTCGTCTTTTGTTCAGAAACTTTGGAATAAGATTATAATTCTCGGTTCTTGCATATATGTTAATGAGTTTCCCATTCTTGAAAAGGGCTCAACTAAATATAGAACTCTGATTTGACTACGAATTTGTAAGCCTATTTTCAATGTTTTATAAGCCTCAAAACGAATTAAATTGGAAATGGAATAATTTAGTCCAGCTGTAGAAAGTGTATTTTAAATCATTTATTTTGGAACTCGAAAAATTTTGGGGGTTATTATGAAAGTATATTATTTCTACTCACACACACATATATTTAAGAAGATTAAATATTACTTTAATACATGCACATATATAATGTATCTCTAAGAAATGCAGAATATTTCTTTAAAAGTTATATGAATACTTACAATAAACCGCATATAGTAAGAATTGCTTAATAAGTTTATGTACTCCTTCTACATTTATTGCAGTCGTATTATTATTTTTGCATAATTCCAATGATTTATGTAAGATTTTCCATCATATTTTACATAGATTAATCTAGAATGAAAGAGCTCGCGTTTTGCAGTTTTGATATTCATAAATAACTATACTTTTTGAATATCTTGTTAGATTTGAGATTTATAAAGAATCTACCATAATGTGCAATGCCAATTTATTTTTGTTGCTTCTGTGCATATTATTTTGAGTACATGTTAACTGTCTTCAAAAATAAATGTTATAGGAGGCAGTTTTTTTTATGCAATATTTTTTTTATTTAGTAAATTTGGGAATTTAGAATGAATAATAATTTCAAAAAACTGAGTAAAATGTAATTTAAGATATGAAAAGCGAAAAACTTTTAAATTTGATTGGAAAAAAATTTAGATTACATTTTCTTGATTGACTACAATCGAGGATTTTTATATCCTACTTTAGTTACCAGACACCTATTGTGTTTTTCTTGGAAAATGACGATGCAGAAAATTGAATAAAAATATTTTCATACAATACATAAGTGAAGTTCGAATTTTATTTGATTAAAGTTATCTCAGCAGTTTAATATAATTAGATCTATTCCTGCATTTACGGCCAACGTCACTAAAGAAGTTTCACTTCTATCGCGTGGCTTTCCACGTTCTTTTTTTTTTTTAATTTGAGCCCTTTTTTACAGAAAATCTATATCGGTTGAAAGAACTAACATTATACATTCTATGAAATTAATTTCTTCAAAACTTCTTGCATCCGCTTCTTGTCCAAGTAAAACGAATTATATAAAAGCGACTTATTTCAAGGGGAAAACAGATCATGGAAATGTATAGCTTCCTCCATCTTTCGAATTCTTGTCACTATTCAAATTCAGATATCACATCTAACGATAGAATTAAAAATATACCAAAAATTGAACAAATATTCGATTTTATTGACACATGAAAGGCTTTAAAAAAATATAAAAAAATATTTTTTTATGTGAACAACAATAAGATTGTGTGGGGAAAAAAATCATTACATTTTGATGACGTTTTTCCTCCTATAAATTTTTCTGTATTAAAATATTGAACTCTATTAAATAAAAAATATATAAAAAAAATAGAACGAATAAAATGTCTTTTTGTATTCTTTATTTTTCATTCACTTAAACACTTACAACCAAAATACGTACGTGTATATTTTTTTATGGGACGGGGGGGGGCGGAAGCTTAAACTTTTAATCATGAAATTTACCAGGAAAGAATTATACTTTAATAATATGAACATCTCATACATTTTTTTTTAAATTTAATATGAGATCTTGTTTTTCAACGAGGAAATTTATAAATAAATAACCAGGAAACCTTCATGTATGATTTTTTATGTAACATTAAATGCATCTTTGCTTTTGTATTAGAAAGATTCAGCTCGTAACAGACATTTTGAATGCAAAAAAATTAATTTTTAGAAAACTAAATACTAGTAAAAATTACTAAGGATTGATAGGGCATTACAAGAACAAGATCTTTTTTGATATGAATAGATTTTACTGTTATTAATACATAACTTCTTATAGTTTTTGTTGTTTTTTTTTTCAATGTATTTTTAGATCCAACGTTCTCTTGAAAATCTGTTCGCATTATGAAGCAATAAATCAAGCAGATAAACAAACAAAACGAGAAAAAATCTAGCTGTTATTTTTTCTTTACATTATTTCGTAAAAATATGTGTGTGAACAAAATATGCATGCCTTAATTTTTCCCATATGCTTGATAGTCCAATATTTTTTACTCTCTTTCCTCTATTCGAGAGCGAATTCCCTTTAACATTTAGTTACAAATCTCATTCCCATACTCCCGATTTTATCCCCCTTTTTCGTTTGCTATCTCAACAATAAATGGAACAAAATAACAAAATATAAAGTAAGAAGGAAATATGCAGACACTTGCTCCTATTTCTTTATTCGTTTTTTATTTGTTTGATTTTTTTTCTGTCTTTCGAAAGAAAAATCCGAGCGCAATAAAAACTCGTTTATCAATATAAATCCATCTGATTTAGGAAAATATCAGAGCACATTTTATATTCGTGCGCTTGCTTGTTTCTCGAAAAATAAGGTACTCATCAAAAACATTGTGATGGAAGTCTGCTTAAAAAGGCCTGTTAAAAAAAGAAAATGATCTAAAAATAATGTAAAGAATTCTCACAATATATTTTTTCTCTGTATTTTACATTCAGTAAGCTTAGGAAATATATATTTACTAACAATATTATACAGCTTTCGATTTCTTTTTATGTATAAAAGATTATATTTAGCAAGTAAGTTTGCATTTAAGGGTGAAAAGATATGATTCTAATATTTGCTCTAGTTATGTAGAAATGCTCAGAAGAAGAATTTATGTTTTATAAGAAGAATGAGATTCTCTTTATTCTACTTGTGCCAAAATTAATTACTGTAATTTCAAGCGATTTGTTCGAAAAATTACTTTAACAATTTTGTAACTGATGGGTGGTTATTTGAAGATATTAAAAATAATATAATTCCCCCCAAAAAAAGAGTCATTTAGATATCTTTTGGCCTATTTTGCTCAATAAATATTTTAAAAAGAAGAAAACGATTTTTTTTTAATATTTATATTGTTCATGCATTAATGTCCCATTCATAAAACAACAACAAAAACCATTATTGCAGTTTTCTATATAGTTTCCAAACAAATTTTCCTGTTTTCCCAGTTTTTCTGTTCAAATATTTGAATTATTGAATATTTGAATATTTTTTAATTATAAGATAAAACATATGTGAACATAGGAATTTCACTATAATTGCTTAAATTTACCATGACCATCTTTCATTTTGTTTGCACTTAGATACTACTGTATCTCAATAAATCCATTTTTAAAGTTTATGAATCATAAATTTGCGATCCTGATTCTATTAAAGAATCATAATGTGAAAGCAACGAAGGCTGTACTATTTTAAACTAAACTGCTTTAATATCCTCTCATACGTGTAGAATAGAAAGTTATGACACAGAGACACCAATTTATGAATCATTATTGGAGTTAACCATGGTTTAAGTTTACATTGACAAAAGCCCTTGATTAATTCCATAAAGACATTGATTCAAATCAGAATAAGTACACTCACGGACAAAAAAATTAGCGCACCAAGAAATAATTGCGGGATCGTAACAAAATTTGACATGACGGTACATGTCGGGGAGATAAGCAAATGATTATATATGCAGCGTGATTGCGCATTACGTATAGCCGGTAGAGGGCGTTTAACGTTGTTCTCCGTGGATTTTAAAAACATTTAACCAAAGCTTGTTTCAGTGTGTTGAATCGTTTACAAAATTACTGAGGTAGACATGCCATTACGCCGTTTTTGAAGACAATATGAGCAGCTGTCGTAGTTTGAGAGGGGAAGAATCATCGGCATGATTGAAGCTGGGTGGTCAGCTAGGCGAGTAGCTCGTCAATTAGGTCATTCTGGTTGTGTTGTTAGGAGGTGTTGGAACTAGTGGATCCGAGAGATGTCATTTACACGAAGACCAGGCTCAGAATGCCCTCGACAGACCAGTCGTCGAGAAGACCGCCACATCGTAAGAAATGCACGCGTACAGCCAACTGCTTCATCGGCCACCATCCAGGCACAGGAAGCACCTTCCCAGGGGCCCTTGAGTCTTTTCGAATCATACGAAGGCGCCTGGATGAAGGACAATTGGGATCACGGTGCCCATTACGTGTGCTGCCCTTGACGCCCACCCATCGAAGCCTCCGTTCGGAGTGGTGACGCGCACGAGGAAATTGGACTGCAGCGGAATGGAACTAGGTCGTCTTTAGTGACGAATCCAGATTCAATCTCAGCAGTGATGACAATCGTGTTCATTTGCAGAGACCCCTTGGTAAACGCCTCAATCCTGCTTTCGCTTTACAGCGACACATCGCTCCCACAGATGATGTGATGATATGGGGTGCCATTGTCTACAATACACGGTCATCAATAGTATTGATCCGTGGCACCATGACAGCCCAGTGGTATGTCCATGACATCCTGCAACCACATGTGTCGCCCATCCGGTATAGTGGTTAGCGATGCTGACAGTTGTGCCGTAGGGCCTGGGTTCGAATCCCGGAGAATACATGGATGTTTGTAAATGTATAGTGCCCTTGCGGCATAGGGGTACTCTAAATAGCCGTCGAGCAGTAAGTCCTCTCGTGAGGTTGGTGGATGGGGAAGAGAGGTGGGAGGCCCCCTGACCCTCCCCCAGGGTGTTCTACCTCAAAATTGGGTTGGAACCGAGCTAAATCGTACTGTCACCTGTATGGTGCTCAAGGCTACGGTCAACGACAGGCGTATTTGCAGCCCCTTGCCATGATGAATTTCGTGGGCCTGCACCTGACACAGTCGAGATCAGGTGGCATAAGAAACAACAACATGTGTTGCCACTCATGCAATGGCTCCCAGAAGCCATTTTTTAACAAGAAAATGCTCGGCCTCACACGGCAAGGGTGTCACAAGACTGTCTCCACACTGTTACTACCCTTCTTTGGCCTGCCCAATCCCCAGATTTGTCTCCAATCGAGCATATCTTGGATCACTTGGCACGGCGAGTTGAGCATCCCACGAGTTTGAACGAACCAGAGGCAAATATGGTACGAAATGTTTCAAGACATCATACAGAAAACTTGTATGCCTCAATGCCCGATCGTATCGCGTCGTGCATTCGCGCTAAAGGGGGTTCAACCGGGTATTAAATCCTCCGTTCTTTTGCCTTTTTCTCTGAAATGACTTGTCCTTTTTCTTTGTTTTTCTAATCATTTACTTATATCAAAGTAGTCATTACGTATGTAAAATTTCGTTTCATTTTGACGACTCCTTCGTGCGCTAATTTTTTTGTCCATGAGTGTATATCAATAAAGAAAACTTAGCTTTACTTTCGTTATTATTTCTGTTTGAAACTATGAATTTATATTTGCTATCAATAATGGTTTATTTCGCTATTTTCGAAAGAAAAGTGCTAATCTATATCTTTATCATATGAAATATATTATCTAAAGCGCCTAAATAAGCTAAATAATTAATTAAATTACCAACACACATTAAGAATCATACTCGTTTGCAAATTTTTATTTCCACTCTTTTTCTGCTCAGTATTAATTTTAATTTCAGTTTCTTGAACATTTGGTTTCCTTATGAAAAGAAAGAATCCAATACGCTTTTTGCCTCAACTTTTATTATTTAACCCAGAATTATTTGCAGATTACATTAAATGCCTCGTTTTAAAAGCTACAGAGCTCGATAAATATTTGCATGACTGGTACGAGAGATTGTATAATCGGATTTCAATTTCTATTACCTTGGTTTCAACTTTTTAAAAGTCCTTATTTAACAAAAGACGTTTCCTGTTTGATTTATGTATATTTCTCAGTAATAGAAGACAGATTTTAATTAATTATGGCATAAGATTTCATAATAAGCTGTTTGCGTAAAGTTTAAATAATAATAAACTGGTTTCTGCGTAGGTTGAAAATTGTTTTATTTTAAGTAATAGGGTATAATTTATTTCCTATTCTTCGTAAAGTTACAGTTAAAAATTATTTTTCCGAAAATTGCAAGGATATTAAATATTATACTAGAATAAGGAATATTTTCTTATTATTGTTAAATTAATGTAAGGGTAGTTTTTATATATAAAATGCTGTTAAGTTAACAATTTTTTAAACGAAAATAAGTGTATTATTTTAAAATAAAACTAAAATAAAAATAGTGCGATCCTCCATTCCACTTAACTATAATGAATATTTTGTCTTATAAATATAGTAAAGAAATTTTAGCTCGACAAAATATTAATTATCATGTAAGTTAAAAACTGTATAGCACTTATCTCAAAATGTTGCAGGGCAATAAGATTTGTCTATATCAAATTGAACATTTAAAGAAAATTAAACATTTTTATAGGTTTGTATGACGCAAAAAACACATGCAATAATTATGGTTCAAATACTTGAAAATGTGTATGACTCATCAACATAGGAAATTTTAGAACTACGATAGAAAAATTAAATCGAAAACTGAAGAACATAGTTCCTTATTACCTCGATAATATTGCTTTTATAACACAAACTCTTGCTAAAAGTAAGACTGTTTATCTGTCCCTACAGAAGTCAGCCCATTTATAATCCATATAACATATACATATAATATATATTTATTATACGTAAACCTTTTTTAATATATGTACGACGTTTATTCCATTTATTTAATATATGGATAATAGTTGTCATTGAAAATTTTATTTCGTTAATCTTATATTACTATTGATATTGAATTATAATGGGGTTTATCTGTTCTCTAACTAATATCTTTGCCTTTAGACTTGATTCCCAACAAACTAAATTTCTTGGAATCTAGAAATTTAACTAAGAAGCCTTCGCTATATTTAGATTTATATAACGTTTATACATTTATCATAGTATGAAAGCTAATAGACTACTTATGTTTTAACCTATACCACCAGTGATTTATTGTTAAAGATTAGCTGTATGCAAGACACAAATCGCCAAAAAGATTTCTAGAGTTACGGTAATCTATTTGATACCATCCCATTTCTGGCTCCAGCAAAAGTTTGTTCAAATTCGCCGCAAGTCGCCAATGGTATGGAGTTAATATGTTGTTGTTATTGCTAACAACACTTGTAGCACAACTCCACTTGTCTGACGTAGTCAGATCGAGGCCCGCGAATTCATCATGGCAACGGTCTAGATTGCACGCCTGTCGTCAACCGTAGCTTTGAGCATCATGTAGGAGACAGTACGGTTTGGCTCGGTTCCACCCCAATTTTGAGAGATAACCCCCTGGGAGTGGTCAGGGACCTCCCACCACTCTTCCTCTTCCCCTTTCACCAACCTCACGAGAGGACTATTTAGAGTATCCCCATGCCGAGAGAAGGCACTATACATTTACAAACATCCCTGCCTTCTCCGGGATTCAAACCCAGGCCCAACGGCACAGCAGTCAGCGTCTCTAACCACTATTCCGAATGAGTGACAATATGTAAATATGGTTACATAGCAATTATCATTTTCGTTTAATTGCCAAGATATAAAAACTGAGAATCTGATACTAAATTAATCGATAATTTAACTGTAAATCTAAACAGAAGGCGTTAATTGAACCGAACAAAATGAACTAGATATCAAACACAAAAATTACGGAAAAGTTACGGACGAAACTTATATTAAAACAATTGCAATAAAAAAAAATTAAAAGTCAGCGACGTAATGTAGTATTTTTCCTTCTAAACAAATAAAAATCTAACAAGATTAAGTTTTTTCGTGATATTTTGCTATATTTTTTTAAAAAGTTCTTTAGATTAAAAAATTTTTCCATCATTTGTCAGAAATGAAAATTTTTATAAGTATAACAATAAAACGTAAAAATTTAGCTACTCTGTTTTAATTACATAGACTACACTAGGGACATATTTTTAATTATCCTTCAAAACTTTTTAATGCAAGAAAACTTCAGGCTTTAGTTAAAAACGTTGGTTATTATTCAAAAATAAATAAAAAAAAGTGAAAAGAAAAATAATGCTAAAATTTTTAAAAGATTATAATTTATACTTTAGAAATATATTCTTATATTTGCTTTCGTAAGTACTCCATGTATGTGATTATATTTTCTTTTTTATTGAATAATTTATATTAACATAATCTGTGCTCAAGAAGTACAATTGTATATTGAGAAGTAATTTCTACGTATAATACCTAAAATTAGTATTTAATTTATAAATTATTCCCTGACTTTAAATCTTTGTATCGCAAATTCAAATTTACTGCATAATATTCAGTATATATTTAAACTTATAAATAATAGAATAGTAGGTTTATATAAGTATTTTAGTTCTCATGAATTTGAGGTAATTTAAGAGCATTTGTTTTAAAATCTCTACATAACAATTAATTAATTAATCTGCGATAAGTAGAATTTTTTTATCAATAAAAAATACAACTCTTTTTAAAATATTGCTTTCTATTTAGACGATTCAGTATTATAATTCTGTTAACAACCGCATTTGAAAAATAATGACAAATTATTATTTTGCATATAAACCTGCCACAAGACTTGTTTCATTTTAGAAACGTAATTTTGATGATCACAAAAACTACTATAAATAAATTATACTTTTTCCAGTGAAAGCAAAACCGACTAATCAAACACTAAGCGTTCATTAATGTACAAGATAAATGATGCAAAATGTGTGCATTCAATACAAATTACCACTTTGTATCCACATTAAAATAATTCAGTTCGCTCTAAGCACTTTCGATTATTAATTTAGTCTTTGACTAATGGTACTCACGTCGAAGCGATTAGCTACTCAGATATTTTTAGACATAGCTCATGCAACATGAAAAGGTGCCCTGCCATACAAACAATTGAATGATGTTAATTAACATCATAAATTGCAAGTTTCAACTTCGCTAGCAGTTTTGGTTTTGTTGTTGCGAAACAAAGTGCAAAAGAAACAATTGTGTGATAAGAGAAGGGAAATTAAGTTTATGTTCGCATCTCAGATGAAAGTTCGTGGTTTCTAGAGATATCTGTGTTGTTATGTAAAGATTTCTGAATTTTACGCTAATTAAGTTATCTTGGAAAATTACTTCTCATTTTAATGAACTTAAAAGCACTTTTAAATGTATTCGTTTCTTTCTCTTTATAAATTAAAATATCAATAATCTATCTCCTTTTATTATTTTATAAAAAGAAATAAATATTTTTCTCTTTATAAATTAAGATGATCAATAATTATCTATCTCCTTTTATTATTTTATAAAAAGAAATAGATATTTTCATCTCAATATATACACATGACGGGTTTTAATTAAAACAGTATACTCAGTTACTAAAAAAATACTTATTGGAATGAGATTGTGATATTCTGGCTCAAAGAAAAATATTCAAATCTCTTATAACCAAGGATTTTATATAACTCATATTTAATTAAGATATTTTAATTTCGATTTTAATTTATTTACATTTATTAAATTTGAGACTTGTATCCAAAACTTACATTAGATCAACTTACATTAAAATAAATTACTAAATTGTGTTATATAATTAATGTAGATGTATTCAAATTAATTTGAGATATTGGAGATAATATAAATGTATATTTGCATAGTTAAAATTGGAAATGTCTTAGAATATAAATTATTAGATAACCGAGTGGATCGAAATAATTTTTTTTTTAATTTCAAAACTAAACTATGCGGAAAATATATTCTTTGGTATATAGAGGAAGGACAAAATATTTAAAAAAAATTACTTTCAATGTTAAGTACTTCCACAAGGGGAATGAAGTTTCAGTATTTGATCTTTTTTTATGGTAAAAAAATCAGAGCAATTTTTGTTAAAGTGAAAGAGGCATTTAAGTGATTTTTAATATTTATTATGATCAGAGTACATATACTAAAATTCACAAGAAAAAAAGACACACCAGATATATTTTTAACAGTTTCTCTTCAGTATTATTTAAAAAAACACCTACTGTCGAAACTGCAATGCACGATAAAGTGAAAAAGAGAAAAAAGTTTATGTGGATCGGACTGATTCGACGTGAAGTAGTACTAAGACAAAGACAGTTACTAAGGTGACTAATCGTCCTCCTTTAGGGAGGACAGTCCTTCCTTCCTCAAACATTGTCCTCCTATTTGTCCTTCTTCTTTCAATATTTTAAAACTAATCTGTAAAACTCTCTTCAGATATATCAGGCCGAACTGCAACGCGTTTGTTAAAAGATATCAAAACACTGAATGTACAGTTAAATTTTGATAAATTAGAACAATGGGAAAATCAACATGTTGAAATTGATAAAAAGATGGGTAGAACATTTAACCATTTCAAAAATAAACTCATTCGAAATGAAAATTTAGTTTTTCTTGTTGAATTTACATTGTGCTGTTCAAAAACTAATGCAGCAGTTGAAAGAGTTTTTTTCAATTGGTAATGATTTTTAGACAAGTGAGAAAACAAGATTGAATGTTGATACTTTAGCTCTGCAGCACTTACCGTAAAATTCAATATGAAGGATATTTCTTGCTCCGAAATTTCAATGTATTAAAAAATGATACATTGACCCAAAAAAATTCATTTAATGGAAAAATACTCGTTTAAGTAAATAACTAAGAGTTATCTAAGCGTAATTAGTGTATTTTTTTGTTTGAGTTAAGAAATGTTTCATACAGTTACGTTGTAATTTTTTCTTAAATTTTTCGTCCTTCTTTTCATTGTAAAAG
Source organism: Trichonephila clavata (assembly GCA_019973975.1). Lineage (NCBI taxonomy): Eukaryota > Metazoa > Arthropoda > Arachnida > Araneae > Nephilidae > Trichonephila > Trichonephila clavata. The sequence goes on from BMAO01031544.1 coordinate 207,386, forward strand.
AACTGATCACCTTATGGTTACGAAGTATTGCAATGTGCATTGTACTATTCACTACTCAGTGCTCGCTACCCACTAATCATTAGTTTGGGTTTTTTAAATGGTAGATAAATAATTATTTAGAGCCTGAAACCATCTAACCAACCCCTTTGAGGGAATATTAAATTTTGAAATTATTTTTTGTACAAATATTTTTTTTTTCTAATCTCCAAATCATGAAATATTTTTTTCTGCACAGAAAAGTTCTGATTAACAAAAATGTTTTTTCTCCATATAATAGTGAGGCACCTTAACTACCCATTATATAACCGTAAAAATTGTTAAACATCGAAGGACAAATTATAGAACTATAGTGTTTGCTTTTAGACATTAGTTTATATGTCTTGTAATTAACAATAAATAATTAATGCTATTTCTCTTAATGCGTTCAACAAATATTATGAATCAAACTAATTAAATAATTCTGTCTAGTTATATTACATTTAAACACGTCGAGAAATATTTGGAAGACTTCAAATGAATCGAATAAGATAATGTACCTAATTTTAAAGAGAGTAGGCAATGAATAAATAAGTGTTTTTCATTAATAAATCTTGTCTTTGAACATATATGATATTAGGAAATAAAATGCAAGTTATTTTTTTTCTTTATCGAAGTACTTAATGTTTTACATTAACTGTTATGAAAAAATATTTAAAAAATATATTAACTTCAATATCACGTTTTAGTTAATTAAAATATGGAAACAGTGCCATATTTTTTTAAAGAAAATGATGCTTATATATACATATAATTGAATTAAAAAGTTTTTAATAATTTAAATTAATGGCTGCCTCTAGCAACTTACTTTTCGTAAGCTTCTCCAATATTACCTTCTGTGTAACAGTAAATGTTGACTTGTTCCCTCTTTTTAAATACATTCTGGGGCGTTTTCCCAAACATTCGTTTAATATGAAGATTTTCAGTTATTACCTACTTAATACATGTCTTATTTATTCTGAGATCCAATAGCAGGATACAATGCTAAATGTCAGAATACCATATCTCTAACAGAATATAGTGCAAAATCTCCCAACTGCATGCATCTTTGTAATTCGTAAAATTTTTATAGTTTACACAGTAGCCAAATCTGTGATAAATCCATCCAATTTACATGATTAAATAAATTGACCGTGCTCCTCTTTTTTTCTGAACGGAGAAAATGACTTTAAAACGACGTCGTTCTAAAGTTCATAAAAGGAGTACACAAAAAGCGTGCTCAGAATTTATGAGTTTCGCTTTGGCCACAAAGTATGACTTAAGCTTATATTCCCTTATTTATTCATGTATTCAAGGGAGCTTCCTCCATCACAATTCCAGCGTCATATATTGTGAAAAACTCCTGATAAAATGTGTAATATTTGTATCTAAGAGATCTAAGATTATATTAAGTATAAATTGAACGATTATTTTCCAACCTTCTCTTAAAGATTAGAAGAATGCTGCAATATTTACATAAATTCATCATTTTACTAAAGTGTAACTGCACTGATGTTCAAAATTAGATAGATAATTTAGCATATATTTAACAGAGTTTCTCGGAAAGTAGAACTATTGCTTCGGAATATAAGTGGAAATTTTTAGTGTCTATTACGTAAGCACATATGTGCTTGTGTTACTGTGCGTTTAGAGCAGTGCTTCTCAAAGTCTCAATATTAGTGACCCTATATTCAATCATAATTTTCTACGCGCCCCCTTTTACAATAACAATGTATTGAATTAAATGATACTATACTTTGACGCTAAAACTACGATACGGCCTTAACTTCTTAAGTGTCATCAGCGTATATAAACGTCTCACTCAGTCAAAGGGTTAATTTTTCCGGACGTATAGATACGTCTTTTGAAGTACGAACTTTTATTTGCACTGCTATCCATAAAATTACGTCGAGGGCTTTAGAATGCAATAAAATGACCTGGACAGTGTGTTTGCGTAGGATTTACTTATTTCAGACGATTTGCTTATTTATTCCTTTCCTTTCCCCCCCCCTTTCCCCAATACCTTTCACACGTGCACCTACATAGAAAACAGTGGCTTTGGGGAGCGAATGATGTAACTTTTAATCAACAGTTAAAGGATTAAGTATAAACTGTACAAATTATAAAGAAAAATATTCCTTTTTTTGGATATAATTTTATATATTACAACCCCATGCGGTCGCTGGTAATTATTAAACGTATTTTTAACTTAAATTGTTAAATTAATTATAAAATACATTGTGTAACACTGTTGTATTTATAAATGTAATATATCAGTGTAAATGTGTATTTTATTTTTTATTATGCAGAATTAATTTTGCTTGTTTGCTTTCAGTAAATTAAAAAAAGTTTTAAGTAATGTTTTGTTTTTGACTTTTCAATAAGCGCTCGGGGGGGGGGCGCCCCACAGTTTGAGGAACACTGGTTTAGAGGAAAATTATTAGTAAGTGCATATATGACACTTTCCACTTTTAGTTTGCTCGCACACCATTACAATTTCCATGCTTTTTTTCTAAATTGATTTCTTGTTAATTGATGTATCACTTAAAGGAGCTCGAGGGCAATTGTCAATGGACCTTCTAATAGATCAAAGGAGAGGATGATATCTAAGCTAACAGCCCACTCTCCAAACTTCCATACCAGCCCTTCGTGCGGATTTTGATCATCAATAAACTTAACTCGCATCAGCTTCTCTGCAGGGTATGTCTTTAATTGCACTAGTTAAGTAACATCACAGTCGCGTCATAGCTGCATATCTAAAGTGATGATTTTTGCAACATTTGGTGATATTCAAAAGTAAAAGGCTAAAAATGAGTAATCTTGAAAGTTTGAATAATGGAATAAGGTGATGAAACATCTTGAGATTTGAGACAAGACAATCTTAGGAATAAATTGCTAGTGATTTTAATGCTAGCGTTGTATGCAACATATTAAATCAGCGTTTCTCAAACTGAGGGGCATGCCTCCTCCCTAGGGGCGGGAAAACTCTACGAGAGGGTCACGAGCATATTGAAAAGTCGTACACAAAAGATTATTTTAAAAATTATTAATTTATTGAAAGTAAACAAACAAAATGTATTCTGACAAAATGAAATACACATTTAGACTAGTATAATAAACTTAAAAATGTATCAGTACGGCACAATGAATTCCATAATTAATTTAACAATACTATGAGAGCAAGTTTAATAATTACCAATGACCCCCATGAGCTTGTCATATATAAAATTATTTACAAAAATTAACACTTAACTTGATTATTTGTGCAGTTTATAATTAATCCCTTACTTGCCGATAAAAAATCACGCGATTCACTTCCCAATGCCAGACACCGGTTTCCACATAGCCACGCGTATGTGATGTATTGGGGGAAAGGGGTTAAGAAAAGAGGAATAAATAAGCAAATCCTCTAAAATAAGCAAATCTTTCCCAAACATGTTCAAGGTCCTTTTAATGCATTTCGAAGCCTTCAAAATAATTTTTTGGGTAGCAGTGCATACAAATGATAGTATTTCGGAAAGACGTATATTTACGTTTGAGGCAATTAACGCTTTGGGTGAGCGAGACGTTTATATACGTTAATGGCCCTTAAGAGATGAATGTCGTATTGTGGCTTTAATGTCAAAGTAGAGTATTACTTATTTCAATACATTGTTATTGTAAATAAGGAGGGCTCGATGAAAAATATGATTGAATGTTTTGTTGAAATTATTGAAAGTTTGAGAAGTACTGTATTAAGTTTAAGGAAACTGGATCTCCAAGGAAAAAAAGTATGAGGATATTAGTCTCAAGCCTGATGACCAACGAAGACAGATATCTTCCAACAACAGCAAGTCTAAAAAGGAGTGCTACAGCTTCTCAGCTGCTTCGTGAATTTTTAGTGCCAACCGGAATGTAAATTTCAAGGCCTCTGTTTCATAAGGCTGCATGAGAGAAGTCTATTTGCAAGAAGTATGCTACTGCTTGCATCCTGTTGTAACAGAAGAGGTCATTTAGAGTGATGCAGAAAATGTTAAAATCGAAGTGGGGATCAGCAAGAAGCTATTCTATTCACTCAAGAATCCGAATTCAGTCAAACTAATGCTTTCCTGTATACTTTGATCTGAAAGAAGCAATAACCAGCTGCATATCCTCCAGCATTCAAGAAAAACGCCCTTACGTTGGTATGAGGTGAAAGTTTACCAAAAAAAAAGGAACGAGTCTTACAGTAGTGGCATATGATGTGTAACATCTGACATGTTGTCGTGGTAAATACGCAATAGTAACTTAAATCCTGAAAAAATTGAATCGGGTATGATTGGAAATAATTTTCTATAGAATAATTATATCTTTATTAAAATTTTATTTAATTAACCCAAGGAGTAATGCAAAAATTTTTATCAAAAATAATTATTCTTGTTCAATTTGGGGAAAAGCGGAAACACACGGACATGATAGAATTATGATAATTAAAATATGACACAAACACTTGTGATTTCAAAGTATTTAATAACTGTTGAAAAAAAGCGTCGATAACAGTACCACTGTTAGTTGTCGAAACATTTCGATTTGTGTTGATTTCGAGCTTGAGTTCATCACTCAAAAAAACTATGAGCGGACAATCGTTAAGTTGCCTGACTGACAAATAGATTTGGTAAAGCAGTAGTTGGGTAGGTCGTTGATGTTTGTGAGAGAATTGTGTTCGTTGCACGTGCCCAAAAATCCCTGCTGGGTTGAGTTGAATTATGTGCAATTCTTTTCGGCTGTACTTCCAGTTTTTAATTTTTTCCTCACGTTTCTTTTGCCAAAAATCTCGCATATATTCTGCTCTGAATTTACCCGTCTCAGCAAATCACAAAAATTTAATTAGCTTGGTAAATGTTTAAATATTAAAAATATTAGAGAAAATCAAAATTACCCGTGTAATTAATTAGTTAGTTTTTTTAATCACAATTAAAAATATATTGACAGGGACAGGAATTAACCTCAAAGTATGAAAAACATATACATTAAAATATTTATTCGAATGATTCCATATTACTTATTCGTACTTTCTTAAGAATAATGAACTTTTCAGACGCTTAACAGTTTATTTAATTATTAATATAGTTTACACATATTAATATAACCTCAGATTTCATACACAACGAGCCCTGAGACTTTCACAATTGAGCGTAAGAATCGCAAGTTTATCCTGGATGAAGTCTAATAAGACTTGCTGGTATGTGCGAAGGGGATTTAGAGTCAAGAAAACGAAACCAAGTTTTTGAATTCAAATATTTTGAAATGCTAAATTTAACAACATAAAAAAGACTGGCCGCTGTATGACTGCTAGAGTTGAACCCCACGTGGTTATATCTTTACAAGATCCAGCTAAAGTACCTAGCTTCTTCTCTGATCCTAAAGTGAGAAAACAAAATAAAAACAAAGATCCCATTCCTTAGACCGCTCGGGAAGACGGACCTCTCTTGAATGAAGGAGAAAAACAGAACTTCACTCCGAGGGTACGGGAAAGACACCCGCCAAGCGCGCTGATTGGTCAAATCAAACAGCGTTCGCCTCCCCGACTTCTTGTTACGCATTTCCGTCCCTTTTCACGAAATCACTCCAACAAATATCCAGCAACCGAGAGTAAAGATGTTACACATCAATAATGTACCAGATCAGCTGTCATCCTATTCACTTGACCGAGGTTTAAATTTACGATGTCTTTCATCAATAGTCCACAATTGCTTTAAAAAAAGTGCGACGTCATTAGTCTCCTTTATCTATAATAGTATGATCTCTTTTTGCAACTTCTGGGAAGTATGAAATCTTGAGACCTCATGTTTGTCTCTTATAAATTTCATTTTTATGGTTCATAACACAGGCCCACATAATTCTCTTCTGGCTGATGAATTTTAGAAAAAAAAGGGATATTCGTCTTATAGATTGGCCAGCTAGATATACAAACCTTAACCCTGTTGAGCATATTTAGAATCAAACTGGAACAAAAAGTTGCGCACTTCTTTCCCTAACAAAACCATCTGGACTTGCTGGCGGAATAAGAGCCGAGTGCTAGAAGGATTCATAAAAAGTATCTTTTCTACCATTAACTCTTATTGTGAACGCTGCATTACTATGAGAGGTGATCATATTCCTCCATAAATATTTTTTTTTGTTTCTCTTTATAAACTTTCTTTTAATATTTCCTGTGCTGATGAGTTGATGATGAACCGAATCTTTCCTGAGCCGCAGAACAGTTACGATACACGCGATCGTGCGTGTGTACCGTAATTGATTAGTGTTATTTTGTTAGCTAAATCAACTTATTTATACGTACTTAATTTCATAATAAACTAATTAATATTTCCGAAGATAATGAATTTAAAGTAAAAACTCTCTTAATTTTTAACACAAATGTGTAGTTATACTGCTTGAATAATATTTTTTTCTAAAAAATTCATAAATAAATTAGTGTTTTTTTAATCAATTTAAACGCAGTAATTTATGTATTCTATTTATATAATTATGCATACACAAAATTTAAGTAAAATTATAAATAAACAATAATAAGACGAAATGAACACTATTCATATAAATAATTATTTTATTCCATTTTAGTCCATTATATTACAATTGCAGTTAATTGATATTTTAATATTTCTTGCTCGTGTTATTTCATTTTATTACTCAAAGAGGGAATCTTTTAATTTTTTTCATACTTCCAAAATTGTTTTTCAATTTTTTTGAATTTTTTGTTTAGATTTTAAACTACTCTCAAGTAAAATCGTATAAAATTCAGAGTATTTTTGTGTTCTAGCAGTGTTATAATTTTAGTTTATATATTATGAAGAAGTATACAAGAATATATACTTAACAGTCAAATAATTTGCAGCTCACAATACCCTTATTCCTTATAATTATACGATAAGATAAATAGCAGCATTTACAAACTTCATATTAATTATTATAGTTTCCTTTTATCATACAGTAAAAGGAAAAATGAATAACGGCAGTTTAATAATACCATAATGTTATAATGGAAATAAAATTTATAGCTCTCTTTCATGAACTTAACAATGTTATAACTATAACACTAGTTATTACACATAACTTTCTTTAAATAATAAAGAAGTGAGTGCAAGGACAATTAATCATGTCTTTAAGGTGTGGCTTGTTTATTAATTATTGTAATTTATGTCATATATTTCTATATGTATCCATTCAATACTATTTCACACACACAGCGCAACTCAGAGCAAAAACTTTTGCTTAGAAATAAAAATTATTTATTATTAGGACAACAAAGTAATATTTTTCCGTCCTCATTAGACTACTAAACTTGGTTCAAAGAAATACATTGTCATTGTTGAAATTAATAAATGATTATGAGACAAGCAGACTTTTACCAAAGTAGAAAAATTATAATATAAAAATATAGTTGCAATATACATGTGGTTTTTTGTATTTGCCCATTAATAATATATTTATTGGATTATTACAATATAACATCAGGATATAAGTTATACAGAAGGTCGTTCGCCCTTTATGGAAGTAGTTTTGGTAGTTTATTTGTATCCATAAATGCCTTATTTTTGGTGTGATTTGATTCTATCTAATTGCCATGATTCATAACAATATCTCTAGCTCGAATTTTCCGTTACTTTTTCTATTGTACTGCCATGCCAATTTTACTTCAACCGTTTTCCAAAGTCCGTTCAGTGTCTTGGATGCCTTTTTCCTAAGTCTCGTTTCAATAAACCGAAAGCACAGAAATCCATTAGAGAAGCGTAAGGATGGTGATTTTACATGTGTTTCATCAAAAGATATACACTTAATTCCTTTTTCCGGTTCTTTCTTTGCTAAATAAGCGACAGTTGACTTAGACGTGTGATTAAAGGCTTTGTCCATATGAAGCTCAACTTTATCAATGTTCTTTTTATATGAGTCTAGAATTTCTTCTTCAAAAATTGGTTCTAAAATATTCTGCTGATAGTTAAGTAGATTAATTTTGGCTTTACTTGAGACTTTTTTGATTTTTAATTTGCCATTGTAACAAAATCCTGCAACTATCATAAATCATTTTGGGAACTTTACTGTATACTGACGGATCCATTTCATACAGTTATTCCCGTCAGTTGAGTAATAGAAAATGGATCTTCTTTTACTACAGTCACTCTTAAACATACCCATACCTCATCAAGTGTTACCACAAATTTACATTTTTTCAGCAGCTAGGTATTTTTTACATAATTTTCTACAATTAGCTTTTCTTTGTTCAATATGTTTTAAAAAAGGAGACGAATTTTAGGTTTAAACATCTGTTTAACTTTAACCCTTATGAATGATTTTAATTACTTTTCCAGATGGCATTCATAGTTTCGATGCAATGAATCTTTCACAGTCGGCAGATTTTTATTTAGGATCAAAGACTTTCTTCATAGTTGCCTGCGTTCCAACCGTCTTAAGATGAGGTTTCGTGGTCATGTTTTTATTTTTACTATCAGCTAGACTTTTTATTTCTCTTGAAATTAAATATACTATAAATACCTTTTTTGAAATGCTATAACCAAAATTTCAACATCGCTTTTTAATTTCTTGATACTGATAAATTTTTCACCTCGGAAAGCGCCGATATGTAACCATCGAGCTATTTATCAATTTTAGGAGCCATTTTTAAATTAATTTTTTATTTTACATTCCATTCGAAAGAAAACATTAGCAGACGATTATTCTGAAGTTGCCAAAGTTTTATCTCAAAATGCAAACAAGAAAAAGTTACAAAATCAATTCCATAAAGTGCGAATGGCCTTCTATACTGAAACCACGGGGAAAAGTGTAACTGCACTTGGCAACTCAAATAATCTTCGATTCCTCTTATTTTTGCAAATAGAATTAATTATAAATGTGCTGTTCATATTCGGTGTATTTCTACATCTAGTAACTCTTCTTTAATCTTTTATAATATACTTGTGTCGTTCTTAGACTAAAAGCAATCCTAAAATCACATTGGTCATATCGATTAATTTTTAAATGTTGATCCTTAGTTAATATTCTCATCTACACGATTAACCTAAAATATTTTGCATCGTGAATATATCCATTGAAATATTTTCTTGAAATTGATAAAAAAAAAAACAGGCAAGTATGTAACTACGCACAGTCTATTGCATATAATGATCGATTTGTCGCTTTTTTTTTGGTGGATCAGAGTTCGAAATATAGTGCAAGTAATCAATTCGAAAAGGCATAAACTATTTAATTAAAACTAGAACGTAACATACAAGAACACATACTCACACGTAAGAACATTGAAAAAATATTTGCAATCGAAAATTTAATGAAATCAATCAGTAAAAGCAACAGCTTTTTCTATCACATGTCAAAAGTAATAAATTCGAATTCTGTCGAAGTCTGTCTCAGTTTAGACAGACACACTCACGTTGAAATAAAAGCTCGCAATAGTAGTGGACTGAATTTTATTCTCGGAACGACTCCACTCGGACTCCTCACTCGTTAGAGTCTAAGAGTACACTGCCTCACTATGAGCGCTAGAGGGCGCTTTACATTGTCATACACGTACACTGAACACGAATCCTAAAAGTCAACAGAAGAATTCTCACATCCAGAATCATCACAAAAAAGGATAACAACTTATTAAACATAACTTATAATACCAAACGATTAAATATCCGTAAATAAAATAAACAGTAAGAAATTTTAGAGTTACATAAATTATTCAATCAAAGCAGAGGATAAAATAGTATTAAAAAGAGATTAATTTTCAACGTTAATATAATAGAAATAATTCCAAAGAACATATTTCATATTTACATATTACATATTTTGATTTGTATTCAAATCTAAATCAACTGCTTAGTTTCTTTTTAATACATAGAAACCTCTGCGATTCCAAGTGAAAGGTAAAGAGTCATATTAGGCAATCAAATAAAGTGAGTTTTCGGTTTCCAATTACTTTTCCCACATATAATTTAAATTCCTGTAATCAAAATACATACAAATAATACAAATGTTTTTATGAAATTTTACAATTCATTTCCCATCGTATAAAAAATATATTGTCATTCAATTAGTGAAACAGTATCATTGACAATGAAACAAATAGCGATTTACTCTTTGTTAGGCAAGTATACAATAAATAAAGTGATTGCTTAGAGGTTCTATACCCTACTTACGAACAAAACATATTATTATTCACTGAATTTGAGACTTTTCTTCTTCTGAATTTATTTTTATAATAGTAATATTCTTACGTGAATTTATTTTGATTCCAAAAAGATTTATCTCTTTTTTTACGTATATGAAGCATTACAAATGATTTATAATCCCTTTAAACTAATCCCGCGCTAGTATAAATATAATTAATAATTATTCCATTTGCCTAAGGTTGTTAATTTTGTAGTTACTTCTTTTGTTTTAAATATATATATATTTAAATTTATAACTCATCAGGGAGTGCTTTATATTTAATAATCTAGTGCTTTAATTTCATATCGTAAATATTTATCACCAAATTTATGATGAAATGTTGTTGAGTTTTTGATGAAAAAATATAGTTTTGATCTACGTTTTAGAATCGAAAAAAATAAATAAATGCAAAAGTACTACTTCAGAAATAAAAATAACAATAATTATCGGCTCCAGTTACTTTAACAAGATAGATTTTTTTTTTTCTTACAACGAAAATAAATGATTTAGTATTTAATATCTTACAATACAGATGGATTTGAAATATTGAAATCTTTATAAATTGCAGAAAAGTGACTTACTTGGTCCCTCATTACAAAATCTCTTGAACTATTGGACCTAGAGACTAGAAATTGGGCAAGCATGTTCCTTTTGCTGAGTATAGATCCACTAAGAACGATTTTTTTTTTTTTTTTTGCAGAAATCAACCCAGAAATTGGTTTGGGGGATGCCATAAATGAAAAAAATTCCCGTTTTTGAAGCATTTGACTTTGACTAGAAATTTGATAACCATGTTTTTTGTTAAGCAAAGATCCCATAAAATGGTTTTGTGGTGATCGGCTACAAAGAGAGGTTTATAGGGGAGTAAAAGAAAAATAGCTTGAAACTTAAATCAATTGCTGTCCTTTCTAATCATAAGACGAAGGCTGTAAGAATGTTTTTCTGTACAATCAGAAGCCTAATGCTAGGACTTATATAACACAATAAGCAGTCATGCAATATCA